>CM073770.1:81131309-81296750 GCA_037158775.1 Hetaerina titia
ATCCGCCCGGCAAGTGGAAGGCCCGTGGTTCAAATCCCGGATAAGGAAATATTTTTACTTTCGTGATCTGCTCAAAAACCGCCTTCCCCACGTCCATCCGACGTCCTCGTCCTCTCCTCTTGACTTATTCTCTTCGGTGCCTCCTTTCCGTAGAGAAAGGTGGTTGGGTCACTGAACATTCGGAATACCTTTGAGTTTCATTTGAATGTGTTTCTTTGTGGTTTTGTTTCCCAGCGCTTTCTCGCTTCTCCGTTTAACTTCTATTTTACTACTTGAAGTGAACCAATTCATAATCGTGTAAAACTATCTTTTAATTTTAAATAATTTTTTTAAGTTATCCGCTTCACTTTATCTATTCAAAATTTTGACGGAAAAGAAAGGAAAATATTGATTATATCTAAAGAAAAAATGAAAAACAAACCCCCTTTAAATTTTTATTTTGATTAAATATTTTAATATATCTCTCTCAATTTTCTTTTATAAGTACGTGTCTGTAGACATGTGTAACTTTCTTTTTTCTCACATGTTAGTAAGTAATATGGCTTACACGAAGTGTTTCAAGAAATTGCTCTGGGGAAAAATGCATAACTAAAGTCATGTTAGGGGAATATTTCTCAGCCATACGCGAGTTTCTTCAAATCTTAGTAAATTAATTTCACATTTTTCCACAAAAAGACTACTCCCTTGAAGGGCTTTGGTTACCTCAAGTTTTAGGTACTTAGAAACTATTTATATTTTAGGCAATTCCTTCATGATTTTAGTAATTTAAATTTTCCTAAAAAACCTCAAGATCACATGTCAATTCTCTATTATTTTTTAAATTTTCTCAGGCTAATTGTTAAATCATTCAAGAAATATGAGCATAAATTTCCTATTTATTTTTCAGTTAACCATTTATTCAGTTTGATAACCATTAAATTATCTCCTAGGCTAGAGCACTGAAGAGTAAGGAGAGATGAAACGTTAACGAAGAGACAGAAAGTTTGATGGCGGACATTTCTGGCGAAAAAGCAGTTTGGTGTCAAAAATGGAAGGAATGAGAAAGTAGGAAAGTAGTTTCTTGATAAGGAAGAATATCGCGTGATGGTGACTACTTGAACTTTCACTCAACTTGAAAATTCCACCCGTTGAATAATTTTTTAATTTAAAGTTCGTTTACGGATGCCCTCATTTTGTCTCAATCCTCACCCTGAACGGAATAAAAAGTTTGATATAATATCTGAATGATTTGTAATTCTCCTCTCAGCGTTCAGAACTCTCGACCGAACAACGAGGGGAATAACAAGAGACGAATGAAACCCCTGTCCTTTGTTCTAGCTATTCTCAAAGGGGTGAAAGGATCAACCAGGCTGGCAATTTTCCACGATGAAATACATCCTCTTGCTATTTTAATCGTAGGGCATTGATTAGTAAAATTCGGAAGCAATTAAATTTGTGCTTGAACAAGATAATTCAAAAGTTCAAGAATCAAAAGCCTGAGAGTAGTGAAACAGCAAATTATAAAATATGAAGAAGAAATAAAATAATAAGCAGATAACAGGCCAGGAGAAATAAATGTTCCAAGTAAGAGCTTTGGACGTCATTGATGGGAAACTCATTAATGTACGAAATTTATGTCGTATAATACCTACCCTGATCCATTACTTTGAAAACTACAAAGAATTATTTCTGAATTATAACTCCATAGTTTCATTCCACGCTTTTATTGCATGATTATATTCTAACAATTATTTCCTGTCGTACAAAAGTCATGCCCTACTAATGTGATCTTATTACAGGGATGTATTAATTATTTAAACACATTTTTTAAAGGAATTAAACATGGAATTAAATATAATTCCATGTATATTGATGTAGTAAACGTAATGGCATGTGTATTAAATTGTAGTAAATATTGGAACGCATCAGTATAACTTTAGCTGAATGCATAATCATGAAAAGAAATTATTGTGATTATCAGGTTTACGGATAACTCGTTTTCGACACATTCAACCACAATAAATGCAAGTTTCTCAGCAAACTGTGCGCAAAAATGTTAAATAAATCGAAATTAAAATATTGTTCGAATTACTCAGTGTTTCATTACGATGTATTTTCCGAGTAAGCTAATGAAAGCACATACAATTGTTGAAAAAATAGCACATTTTAATATTTTTAATTCAAATGAATACATTAAAAAATTTTTTGTCAACCACATCAGATAAGATTGCGTAGGGATGAATATTTTGTTTGTTTGATAATATCCATTGGCAGATTAGAAAACCTTCAATTTATTACACCGTTCCTTTTGGACATTTTTTTGAAATTATTGCAATAAAATCAATAATTAGAAACGCAGGCAATTTTGCGTTCTGCAAGCTCGACAAAATTGTATAATGCTCAGAAATCATAATTTGCCTTAATCAACTTTTAAGGAATTAAGTAATTTTAAGTTAATTCACAGATCGCCAAAGGATTTTAATTAGCAGTAGTCTATCGAAACTATTCTCCTAAAATGAGTCAGGAAGCAAGATCTCCGATGAAATGTTTCAGATTTATAATCATAGAATTTCTGCCCGAGTAAAATGGCGAGAATGACTGCTACGGAGAGGTATCCTATTACGGCAAATGGAGTCATTTCACCAGTTCCCATTTTGGAAGCACTGCCATATTGTCTATAACGCAAATGGAGGTGTCTTTGAGGTAATATAGACGCAGCATGAAGAGGAGCATCTGAGAGGCCGTGATAATCTCATGTGAAGAAAAGAGTAGATAGGCGAAGGGGTCCGGGAACCGAGACGAGCTTCGCAGGGTGCTGGGGAGAGGACGAGGGTTAGAGGGGGAAAGAAGGAGAGGGAGGGTTCGAGGGCATCCCTCCCCAAACGCCAAACTTCCTCCGCTAGTGATATGAAGTTCACGAAAACCAGTTCAACGAGCCAGTCAGATCGCGCCACGTAGACACGATCAAAACTCCTCCGTCTGCGCGATCGGAACATGGTGAAGACACCAAAGTGCGCCTCCGTTTTATCAGCTGGAACCTCCTCATCGACCCCTTGGAGCCAACTCCCTCCCGTCCATCCACTGTACCTTCTCCAACCACCTACCCGGCGTCACCGTGCGCATATCGTCCTCCGTCCTCTCGCTTCCCAAATTTCCTCCCTCCCCCGCCGCCATTCTTTTTGGTCACCCACTCACTAAATACGGTCGATTCGACAGTGTCTCTCAAAATCTGGAGTTTGGTCCGCAATCCGAGCGTTCTGGATTTTGTCTAGGAGGGAATTTCGAAGGTCATCATGAGACGGAGTACTGCCCGTAGTTATTGCTGCGGTCATAACTCAGCTTATCATAGGGCCGGGACAAAGAAGAAACCTGATACCGAAGTGAAATAAATGGACCCTTAGCATTTATTAGTTGCCTATACAGTATGTTTCACTGTTCTTCTCTCAATGAGTTCACGTATCACGACAACAAATTCTACCCATTCGTACTAAATAAACATTTCACGATAAGCTTTGTGTGTGCAAACGTGAAAACTGAATTCACACTCAAAGTGTTAGGTTATTTTCTCTAAAACCATCTGAATTTATAAGTTTGACTAAAACCATTTATTACTTGATTTCCTGCTACCATATAAATAAAAATATTCAAGAAAGCTTTTTAATACATTTTTTATTTAATATCATAACTAAGCGGGTCGCGGTGGTCTAGCGGGTAGAGCATTGGACTACTGACCAGAGGGTTCCGGGTTCGATTCCCGGGCACCTGCAGCTCCACCCAAGCTAATTGCTTTTTCGGGTACCAGGTCTTCCTGGGAAACCATAACCGGCAAAGGGAAAGGAACTGGCCCCCCTACCCTGATGTGTGAATATTCACACGCCGTATAGGGCTTGGTACATGGGTGAGCTCTACCATCACCTACTAAACCGACCGACTATGGTTGATTACTGTGTTTATCATAACTAATCAAAATGAACTATTCATTCTAATCGTAAACACCGCAAGCAAGCTTGAATACTCATGCGTATATTTTTGCAGGAACGAAACACTGAAATATAGATTAAGTTTTTGATTTTTATGAAAATAAGTTTTCAGAGTTCAAGTATAGCAATGGAAAATTTCAAATTTATCCTTCCCATGAAAAATAATGGATCAGAAAAATTGACTACTCTATGGAGTGATTTTTATGCTCTAAAATTGCATTGTAATGCACACGTAGCGGATGACTCCGTTAAAAGTCACTGTTGCGGCATCTCCCGCAGTTTCCTGAATTTTATTTCAGCTTATTTATTCGTTTGTCATGAATGTGTCGTAAAATGTTGAATCGGTTTTAACATTTTCATTACTTGTCTCTATTTAACGAGAAAAATTTGGCATTGTGTCATTAATTGCGGAAAGAGGGAGTTTTATTTTATATTGTTGTTAACTAAAGCTCGTACATAGTATTGCACTAAATAGCCAACGTACTTGACTAAAAGACCTTTTTCAATTTTCAATCATTGTAGTTGTACTTTTGATTAAAGCAAATTTAAAATGACCCAATCATCAATTGAGTTATAGTTTAGTCCTTATATATATATATATATTTATAGAATATATATATATATATATATATATATATATATATATATATATATATATATATATATATGTTATATATATATCTCCCTCATATTCTGCTGAAGGTACGTACGAGTACTCCAAAATTACTTACGAGTAACTTATATTTTTTTCTAGATTTATCCAGCTAAATATAGAAAATCCATCCGTTGCAAAATTCGAATACTCGATCGCCAAGGGATGATTCGGACATGCATAATCCGTGGACGCTCCTTTAAAAACAGTTTCCAATCCAGTTTTTCTTCGCGCATGAAAACGACCTGTCGCAGTGGTGAAGTTTCTAAAATATGGGACTAATCTCGATGTTTACTCTGCACAAAGAGCACAATGAAACCGATGTGTCCTTCTTTCGGAAAGAGGGCGACATATTTTGAAACCTCGGAGAACATTTGAAATTGAGTTTATTACCACGGTAGAGAATTCTTTACAACCCCATCCAATGAGTCCATCTAGGCGATGATGATTTGAATGAACACTCCTTCACTAGTTTGTATTTTGCAATTCCTGTTGATTAATCGTTAAATGCTATTTTTTCGGAATAAGTAAATAAAAAGGTCATTATGATGCATCGAAATCTGTCAAACCCTGATGGCACATGAATTAAATATCGTCGAATAATGTAGTGATTCGACCATATTCCTCCGCTACTCTTCATCCATATGCACCAATGGAGGTCAGTATAGTGCATAGTGCCTACATAAATTTATGTTGTAATTCAAGAAAGAAATTGTCGCTCCTAATTCCACGGCAATGTGGGTCAGATAAAAATAAACTTAGGGCTTTTAAGAATTTAATGCATGTGTAAATTGCAGCTGAGTTAACCCTTTTAAATTGATACTCGATCAAGTCCGGTATCACTACTGTGAATCACGTCTTAAATCTGTTAATCGATAACTGCCTGCTTGCCCATTGGGAGCTTTTAGGAAATGCAGTCCCTATCTATTTTCGGTCACTTACCTCTTGAGATTATTCCGCGGTGCCTGGAAGGGCTCTCGGCAGCTTAAAAGAATAATTTATTTGATTATTCAAAATTGTATACACATCAACCAATGGTACATAAAAACCGACCATGAATAGCAAAGTATATCCGTAATCTGATGATGGGCGTAATTCATCGAAATTGGTTGGGATTTTTTCCTAAGTCGAACTTTCATTACTGAATGGAATTTCAAGTGTTTTAATTGTTTGCGGAAAGAAGGGGTCACCTCAAAGAGTTTCAGGCTGACATTAAAACCCAAGTGATTGCCCAAGCTGTATCATATTCTGGACATTAGATTAACTTTACTAGTGTCTAGGTGAGTCGGATGCAAGAATTCCTTTCAGGATTTCCCCTGTTTTCCTACTTATCCATGTCCCCATCCATCAAATGTTTTGATTAATTGGTTTTCATATATGAACATATAACCGTGCGCATGAAATATAGAATCAGCCAGCAAAGTATTTAATGATTTCTGAATTTTTGCTGTAAAATCTTCATCAATGTAGTGTTGTATAGATTTGAACCCATTACTATGTAAAATATACTGCCCTATAAAGAGATGTGAACCAACTGCCAAATGTAGAATTTATGCGCAGCATTATTTTGAAAGAGGTCTAATCCAAAAAATGGATTTTAAATTTGGTTTCATGCTGTATAACTGCATTTATACGAACTTATATCGTCTTTTGCTTATTTTTATAGAGCCAGAGAATTTAGAACATCAGAGTAAATTTGATAAAAGTTGATAAATGTAGAGCTATTGATTTTGATATATTTCCTTTTTAATTCCAAAGTTAATGAATTTCGTCTTCAGTAAAGTTTGGCCGTTCAACTATCTAAATAAATGTATTTCCCATCACATGTCAATGACAGTTATTTTCTTCATATTTTCCGCGGCTCATGATTGAGTACCCAGTATTTCAGAATCATATATATATATCTTTGATACAACACATCTTCGACATCGATGGTTATTCGTGAACCATCCTGTCCATTTACACTCAGGAAATCTTTATTTTCCGGCTATTCTCACAGAACTTGTTCCAAAATTTATTAATTTAACTAAATTAATGAATTAATCAAATCTACTAAGGGCCAAGGAAATCTCAGCACAATGAATTTAAGGTTAAGTATTCTAATATGGCCGCCTCTTCTATTCGTGGGACCTATCAATGGGTTTGATCCCATTTGATGATAATCAATGTTTGTCCTTTTCGTCACATGAGTATTTGGGTGTTGTGCAAACGGCTTTGGATGAAGTTCATCGTCCAATGTTCAATTTTTCCGTCGACTAATTTCCTAATAACTTTGATTCCATTTGCCCTTTCGGCGTGAGAGGGGAAAGCAGTCTCATCGTAATATCCTTTGGGATATAGTCCTCGATACACATGCAACCTCCCCCGTCTAGCCCCTTCAACTCCGGTTCCCTTTCTCAACCTACTTGCAGTTTGTGAATCAAATTACTTACGCGGGAGGTTCCTAATGGAGCATATTTATGGGCCAATCATCAATATATCAATACTAGTATAGCGAGTAGCAGAATATTCCCTTCTCCTTATCCGAGTCTAAAATTTGCCTACATCTTAATCGATAAAATTGTCCAATATTATGTGTTCTTTTTGAGATTAAGTGATTAACGATACGTGTTAAGTAATAATGAGTCGATTTAAACATAGTACACGAAGTACATACGCTTTAGGAAGGGTGGAGGGCTGAATTTTTACTTATATATTACTATATATTTATTAATTTAGCCTTAGTCTGAAAACAGCACTTTTTGGCCAACATATCAGACTATTAACAGTAAAAAAAATGGACACGATGACGAACACTCAAGTTTTAGATGGAGAAAAACCCACACAGGCGGGGTAAGTAAAAAAATCGGCAGTTAAAAAAACTAAAATATGGAGGTATAGATTCGCAGCCTTTTTTTTTTGAGAAAGTGCAGTCGAAGACATGCAACCTTTGCGAAAGGTATTTATGAAAATTGATTTTGTGCAAGTCTTTAAACGTTTCATACGTTTATAATTCAAATAATTTGGCTTTTGTTAATGATTTCTCGTTCGTGTGTTATTATTTCGTATGTTCGTGTGACAAAAAATTGCATGGCATACATACAAATTTCCATAAAATAAGTAATGACTTGACATTTTTAAAAATCCGTGTTTGAGAATTTAATATTAACCCTCTGCATTATAAGTTAAGCATTTATTTACGCATATATGCAAAAACTATACGCGGGTTTACCATACTCAAATTCACTTCTATAGATATGCAATTAAAACATAACGAAACTTCGTGAATTTTTTCGAATGGGATGAGCTGTGGAAAATATAAATTCTGATGCCAAAATTACAGAAAGTTAAGTATATTTTTAGATTAACTTACGAGTGTAATGCATTTCTGTATCTTCAATCGTTATTCTTATAATTGGATTCGAATTATGTTTACCCTCGAATTTCTACTCCCATTATAAGGAAAAGCGATCATAGTGCAGGCTATTAGGTACGTTTGTATTAATGTCCATATTCATTCCAATTTTAAATCATTTTTATTTTCATCACAACTATCTTCTTCTTTTTGGATTTCTTTACTCTTTGAGACGTGGAGTCAGTGTCGCCATACTTGTATGTATGTATGCATGTGTTGTATATATGTTGTACGTATGTATATATGTTTAGGTACACCTATATGTTTGTGTGTCTATAAGTGTGTGTGTTTGTATATGTTTATATGTATGTGTATCTAAATGTATTTACACGGGACTTTAAAAGTTTAAACCCTGTGACCGTGTCTTTTTTATATATTCTTTCAGTTTCAGTATTTGTGTGTGCACGGTACATAATTATATCACATACACACATACGAACATACATTCATCCACGAACAAAAGTGTATGCACAGAACATGAATGTTACCCTCTTAATCTAATCAGACCATACCCTTCGTTCAAGCCACCCTTTTCGCCGATCTTTCCACCCTTCTTACTGATTCCCTCCCCAGTGCACATTACGCCAGCGCCAAAAGTTATTCCCCCTCGTCTTTCCATTCAACCAATCATTTGCCTCTTCCTCCTCCTCCTTGGAGACGTCGAGTCTGCTTCCTGACGTATCGTGACATTCCTCCCCTCCAACCGTTCCCCTTTCCTCCCGCATCTTCCATTTCCCACCCCTTTCTACACCACTTGACCTTTATTCCCATCGGGCCCCCTCAGCCCAGGCGCTCTTTCCAGACCCCAACCCCCTCCCCCCTCAACCCTCCGCCCCCAATCCTCTTGCACGCTCTCCTCTCCAACCACCTAACCAACCATGCCGGCGCGATCTTTCCTTGGGACCCCCTTCCCCCCGCCCCGAAAACCATCGACTGCGACCCCTCACTCCAAAATTCATCCCTTTACTCCTTCTTCAGTCCTCATCTTCCGTGCCACCCATTTTACCACCCTTTCTTCGGTCCTCCCTCTTGTTTCTCCCCTCCTCCCTCTTTGCCGATTAGGTTACGAGAAAGAGAATTGGCTTTCGTCCCTGCAAAGTCAACCCAATAGGAGAACCACCTAACTTTAAATATTGGAAGGCATTATTGTCCATCCTTTCTCTACCCATTCATCTCCTCCTTTTACTCCTCCCTTTTCTCACACACGTAACGTACCGTATTTTCTCTTCTCTTTCGGCAGCACTTCCTTTCGTATATCTTCTTTTCTTTTGGATACAATTCGGCCCTTCCACCTGCAAACTACCATTCAGTAAATTAGAAGACTCAAACAAGCGGTGCGCAGGAGATTGAAAGATGGAGGGTATGTAAGTGTTCAAGTATGAGGTGATAAAGGGTTTACACATATGGACTAATTCTACTGATACACCGCCGTTTGGACGGCTCAAGATAGGTAGCGGGAGACAAGGAGTTGTGCGATACGCACAGTGCTCACTTCAGTCTACACATTGCAAGTGAGATTTTACTGTAGCTTAGGCTTTTGAGACTCTGCGGGCTAAAATAGGGGGCATTTTAGTTTTGGTGACTATGTAAGCTCTTTGTCTACCAAAAGGCATTTCTCTGCGCCCTTAGAATTACAGGGGGAAAATGGAGAGAACTCTTGCACCTCAGGAAAATTTGGCTTATTCGGGAATTTATTCCTAGAGCATATCCAATTTTCAACAGCAAAATAGTGATATATATATATATATATATATATATATATATATATAAAGAAAGGTACAGTTTTGCGGTGCTTGTGTACGGTTTTGTGGCACATGTTGAATTGTGACTATGAAGAAATTTAATAGAATTTAGTTAGCTCTGACCAAACCGGTTGAGCTTAAAGGTAGTGTTCAGTAGTACCATATTTACTTTTAATATAACTAATAAAATGATTTAGATGAAATGTTTGCATTGAAGAGTAAACACGATTTCAAATTTTGAAAATACTTATTTTTCAAGTTATCTGTTTGATATGCCCGTCCAATTCATTGTTTCATTTCCTTGTTTATTTTATTGCTTCGGAATAATTTCAATATATTTAATGATTAGTCTTGAAGGATTTTTTCTTTCATTTTAATAAGACTAGCTATATCTCTCGTAGGAATTCGTAGCTTAAATCTAACGTGAATTTTAGAAGTTTTGATGTCATAAGAAAATAATCCATAAATTCCAAGAGTCTGCGGGAGGTGCCACAACAGTAACTTTCAACGGAGTCATCCGCCATTTAATGTCAGAATTTGCAGAAATTGCGGAATTTTGCAAGAGTTTCAGAGTTTAATAGAACGCCTCGATAACATTACTGGCTAAAAGATTTGGTCGATTATGTTGAGATCCGGGTTCGAATCCTGGCCAAGGCGAAGGATTTTTGCACTCTGAAATTGTTGCATTAACTCATAAATTGCCTGAATTAACGCCATTGTGGAATTACAGTGCTGCTCGGTACAAGTGAAAGTAAATATCTCTGTTACTATCATGCCTTTGATTAATGCTAAGTAAATTCACTGGATACCTAAGTTAGAGAGCATTACTGGTGTAAAAAAATTGGTTTTCTACACGATTTCTTTTGTTTTTTGTTCGTAAAATGCATTTCCATGTAACAGAACGCGAAGGTTGGCCGCAAAGTAGTGATACTATCTGGCAATGGAATGACATCCAAATCGATGCTTCTTCCTTTATTGTTTTACGTGTGTGCTACCGGGGGGCTTAGCGTGACTCCCGCCTCCACCCTCCTCCTCTCTCCCTTTCTCTCATTTGATTACGTAAATGGGATATTATCCTGTGGATTAGGCAACTCCCTGTTAAATGTGTTCTGTGGGTTCCGTCATATACAGGATGCATATGATAGAATTAATCAATATACGCTTACAAATAAGTATGTTCTTGTAGTTGAACCTTAAGGAATTCCAAGTTTCTATGATATATACTTACGCTTTATGGAGGGATATGACATAACCCTCCCAGGAGACACGAGAAACCGCGTTTGTCAAGCAGGGTATCGGATTTTGCTTAATCAATTATCATCAATTCTGGAGATATATGAAAATAAAACTTTCTTGGCATGAGAATCTCAAGGGAATTTATGGTTTTTCTCGGGCAAATGTCATATTTTACTTCATGCACATGCATAAGAATATTTTTATGGGAACGAAAATTGAATATTTATGTATTTAAATAAATTAAGAGATTTCGCTCATCGATGATTTGACCTATTTATCCTCAAAGTTCATTTTACTTGTAAACAAAAAATGCCGGGACCGTAAACATTGTTTTTTTGTTTACATTGATTCACGACTGTAGATACGTATATTTAAATTCATTTTATTTGCAAATAAGGTTCTGAAACGGCTTAATGAGACTGCTGGTATTTTTAGCGTTAAAATATTAAAAACAAACGACATAGGTAATTTATTCGCTACCCAACCAGATGGGAATAGGACCGACCATTCTTATTATTTCATCCAGATGTAAATTGGAATTTGTGTAGATAGCTAAGATAATACAGGTATTTTTGCCTAATACCTGTATTTTTCTTACTTTTATCGCTCTTCATTAATAAAAACCTTTACTCAATGATCATCAATCCTAAAATTGTTTATTGCTTCCCCCACTTATTTTCAATGGCTAATATCTGCTTGCATTTCGTGAATGCACACGAAATAAATACGAGGGTCATCCGGAAAGTAGTACCCGTTCGTGCCGCATGAAGTACTGACGACGCGAGTAGCCGCTGGACGAGGTCAGATAGCTTCAGTGGCGTGTCTGTCTTCTCTGAGCCAAGTTGCGTGACGCTAGCATTGCCTGTGTTGTTTCTGTGATTGTTTACAATGTTTAAAAAAATTGAGAACGCCGCCAGTTGTGAAGTGAGGGCAGTGATTAAATTCCTCAATGCAAGAAACGTTCGCCCATGTGATATTCATCGCCAATTAAAGGAGGTGTATGGAGACAATGTAATGGACGAGTCGTCTGTTCGGCGGTGGTGTCGCAACTTCAACATGGGGAGGGGGAACACACACGACGATGAGCGTTCGGGGAGACCGTCTGTCATTACAGACCAACTGGTGAGCTCAGTTGACGAATTCGTGAGGAACGATCGGCGCGTCACAATTGATGACATCTGTGAGCATTTTCCCAATGTTTCTCGAACAATTGTTCATGAAATTGTTAAACACCATCTGCATTATGCAAAAATTTGTGCAAGATGGGTCCCTCGCATGCTTACAGATGAGCACAAAACCAAGCGTATGGCTGCAGCACTGACGTTTTTGGGACGTTATTCTGATGAAGGAGACTCTTTCTTGACTCGCATAATTACTGGTGACGAAACATGGGC
This sequence comes from Hetaerina titia, assembly GCA_037158775.1. NCBI lineage: Eukaryota > Metazoa > Arthropoda > Insecta > Odonata > Calopterygidae > Hetaerina > Hetaerina titia. The sequence continues at coordinate 81,143,687 of CM073770.1, forward strand.
TTGTTATGCATCACCTGAGAGTAAACGACAGTCAATGGAGTGGCATCATGCTCATTCACCAAACAAACCAAAAAAATTCAAGACAGTTCTGTCCACCAGGAAACTCATGGCAACCATTTTCTGGGATCGACGAGGTGTATTGCTTATTGATTTTATGGCCCGTGGAGACACTATTAATGCAAATGCGTATTGTGAAACATTAAAGAAATTACGGCGGGCAATACAAAATCGGCGGCGAGGTCTATTGTCTACTGGTGTCATTCTCGTTCATGACAATGCCAGGCCTCATGCAGCTGGGATAACACAAAAACTTTTGCAGCAATTCAAATGGGAAACTTTCGACCATCCACCGTATAGCCCGGACTTGGCCCCTTCAGATTTTCATCTCTTTACAAAGCTTAAAGACTTTTTGGCAGGAAAAAGATTTGACAGCGATGAAGAACTTAAAGAAGGAGTGACCCTGTATCTCAATGAGCTGGCGGCGAAGGACTATGCAGCAGGAATACAGAAACTTGTCACACGTTATGACAAATGCCTTAATTTGCTTGGAGGTTATGTTGAGAAGTAGTTTAAAGTATCCTCTTTCAAATAAAATTTTTTATGTTTGTTAATATTTACTTTTGTGTCTTTATTTCACGAACGGGTACTACTTTCCGGATGACCCTCGTATATTTTCGGAGAAACTCACCTTTCAATGTAATCCAAAGTTCGCTATCCCAGTTTAAGAAAGATCATAAATCTGCATAAGATTGTTTTTAACTATAGATATAGTTTACATTTCAGTTTTCACTTCGAATCAAGGAAAACAATTTACTGGATATTAAATCAAATGATTGACGAAATTTAGTAATTATTTCATCTATAAAATCTATAATACTAAATTTTTTGCACGTGTACAACATAAATACTTTAATATAGGTAAAAAAGACGTAATTGGATTCATATTGCTTGTGGTTATTCTATTAAACGCTTTTAGACATTAATGAAAAACAGATGCTTAATAATAAGGGGATATAAACTTCTTATCATTCGTGTAGTTAATTATTACACTCAAGAATTACAATGATATACCCCGTCATACGCAACCTTTCCAGTTTACAAGAGCAAGGTCTTATTTTCAATTGAAACGACGCCAGCGTAGAGGTTTATGCTTTGCGGCTTCTGCTTCGGCATAGATATGTACTGATTACAGGAGTTAGCTTACCGATAAAAATCTTGTTTCATTGAAACAGCCTGGACAGAGTCAAATATTCCAACGTAGAAGCCAGAGGCAGAGAAGAGCAAAGCGATACTCTTTTTATTATTAAAGACATAAAGGTTTGCTCTGCTTGATATTAGATACCCGATTATGCGGCCCGCGACATACGTGAATGTCCCAGCAAAAATATTCCGAAGTATCTCGGAAATCGATAAAATGTAATTTCCTCTTAACCCATTCTTAAGATATCTCGAAGACGTAATTTTTGTGAAAACATCAGCTAAAGATTTGGGTCCACGTTGATTTGATTACGTGACTACTTGGGAAACTCCGGAAAATTATTGAATGGAAAGTTGATTATTTCAAACATATAGTAATATTTGAGTTAACATATTATACTTGGAATAATCGAATGACACGTATTCATATTCTAATTTATTTTTAGTGCAGGTTTGAGAGTAAACTTTGCCTTTACCAAGCACGGATGATGCTAGTACTTAAGGTTAGGGCTTGAGAAGATAACAATCCATCAATTATTAGGGCACCGAGAAATATCAAGGCACACGGCTTCCATTACGGTTATTGCTGCCACCATTTCCCGGCAAACCGCATCTAAGAGCGCGAATGACGTCGGTCCGTTTGTTCATATGGCGTTAATTGGGTCGCGTATTATTGTGGAAAAAGGTGGCGTAGCTCGTGAAACATTTGGCCGTTCCAAATCTGGGTGAAGCCTGCTAGACTGGGGTAATGTGAGCACTTAATCCCGAGGCTCTATCTTGCCAACAACAGACTGTCCACATATATCCTTCATTCCCTCCCCTTCCACCCCCTATTTGTTTCACGATCATAACAGTTTGTTTGTATAATCTCTCCCTGCAGATTGCATGATGTATCTAAGGGATTTTTTAACCACATCACAGTATTTCGGTGTTGCCACGTTCTTGCCAATGTACTTTGGTATTTCGTTAGGGTTGAATGCTTATCTATTGTTTATTCTTTCGCGATAATTTCATCAAGTCGACAGTCTACGTGTTGGGCGTAAGTTGAAGATATTTATGGGTCTCTTAAGCTTCAGTCATATTTTTTGTGGGTTTTTGAAACTCCCATCCAAGATAAACATTTTTTTCTCGCACTACTGCTTTATTTGAATTATTTCTACTTTGCTCACGCTGTCCAAAATCTATCTACTTCTCCTTTCACTTCTGCATTCTATAGATATTTTAGCGAGTGTATTAGCGTGGGACATCTTAATGCTTTGCAATATCTTATCTATCTTGCTTTTTCTCCTTCATTTGAGTTTACTTCACGCTACGTTGTGCTTCTTTTTTTATTCATATTTATGTAAGGAGTATTTATTTTCCTCCTTTTCCACACTTACATTGAAATCCTCCTTCCGTGATCTCTCTCACCTTATTGATCAACTGATATGTATGGCGTAACGCCACACCTCCGCCATTTTTTTCATTTATAGATTTTTTAATGAAGAAGAGCAAAAACTTAAATAGAAAATTTATTCAATTTTATGCACTGATCAAAAGTAGTGATTGATCAAAGATATTGCAGTTATTATCTAACTGAAATGTTCATCATTTAGAAACATTTTTCTTTTTTATGGTCATTACATTATATCTATTCTGCTGCCATAGTTATTCTAAAATCTAGGCAATTTAAATGTAATACTCGTTTTTAAAGGTTGTCTTGAGTGGGCGTTGCCAGCAAATATTAATAAAAAACTTTCTTTGAAGACAAAATTTATTTTTCTTTTCAAAAATATGGTTTTAGTAACATACATAAATGGATTCGGCGGTTCGGTGCCGATAATAAGGCCAGTTATTCTATTCGTTGACAATAGATCAAATTTCTTTGCCCTTCAAAAAATCCACTTGGGTGATGAAGCAATTTTTGGGCCCTTATAATTTTTCCAAAATGGCTTTAAAGTTGAGTTTTTTTCCAATTATGTATTCGGTGGATTCTTTTGTGTCTTTATGATTTTTCCCATGACCCTTGCCTGGTAGACGTTATCTCGCAGAGCTATTTTTACTTTCGGTGTTCGTCTCCCAGATGGCTATCAAGATATTTTTAGAAGGTTCGTGGTCTTTACGACGTCGCTCATTAATTCCGATGGTAGTGCGATTTGTCGAGGTGATATTATTTTGGGTTTCATTTTACTAAAAATATAAATTTGAGCTGATCCTTCTCTTCGTCTAATCCAAGGTTTGGAAATCCTTTTACCTCTCTTTACATGTTCAAAAAACTCTTCCAGTTTTGTCCTCTCTGCGTTCAACCCTTAACGGTGTCATCCAACCTGTCAAATCCACATCTTAAGGTTGTAGGAAGCATGGTTTGTGACTTTGGTCTTGAAAGTGCTGCATGGTTTGCTATCATAGGAGAGATGGTCTGATTGTTCCTCCTTTATTCTATATACAAACGTAGGCGACCTTTGAAATGTCCTGAAGAAAGGCATAATCTTGTGAGGTTTCATAGGTAACAGTGGCATTTGTTTTGGAGGGCGTCAATGAATTCTTCAGTGGAAATTTATCTATCACTGACTATGGAGTCACTGATAGGGTAAACTGTCAAACAAGTATGTGTGACTTGATGTGTGTAATCTATGATATTCAAACAGTCTCAGCCAGCGGTGAGCTTTTCTTGAATTCCTACGTACTAGTCGTCGACCTTTACTTTTATGAGCCTTGTAATGAGGAGTTGTTACAATTTATTTCGTCTCAGGCTACTATCATATAAAAGGTGTGTATAAAAGTATCGGTAACTTTTTTTACCTGAAATGTACGTGAAGTTCTGAATTCAGACGATTGTATTATAATTGATAAGATGATAATGCACTCTATTATCACATAATTTTGGGCGATGCCAAAAAATCTGTGCTAAACTAGTCCCGAGGGCCTTGACAGACGACCAAGGCGTCTGCCTGCAAAGATCTTCTTTAACATCATCGCAACGATTCCACAACCCCCTTACAGTCCCGACTTGGCACCAGCATACTATTTCCTATTCCCAAAAGTGAAATCCTCCTTCAAAGAACACTACCATGGGACCCTAAGTACCGTCAAAGAAATTGGCAAGCACGCCCTCAAGGACTTTCCGCCACCTACCAGGTAGCCTTCGAGTCGTGGAAAAGCCACGGACCAAAGTTTATCGCGCTCAAAGGATATATTTTGAAGAATTTTGAGGTATTATATTACTGAAATAAGTCATTTTCTGAAAATTTTCCCAGCACTCTTTAGTCAAACAATGTATTGTCCATTATCCATTCGTGCGCTTATTTTTTTGGCTGTACTATATACTACTATGTGTGTCTACTACTAGTATGTCGAAGATGATGACGGCCTTTTCAAAATAATCAGGTCAGATGATGATACCCTAGAACACCTAATTTCTTTTTTAAGGTAATCCTTCCTTCTTTACTTAAATTTTGTAATTTCACCGTTGCCTAGGAGTATGTAACTATCTCAAACCTATCATATTTCTTATGACTTTATCTTTGTCGTACCTGTACATGAATGATGTATTTGGCTTCCATGGTGATTATTTCATTAGTCTACACCTATTTCTTTAGGACCTCCATTAGTACTGAAGTTGTCACTGAGGGTTTTGTTGAGTTGAGAGATTTGGTTGACTGTAGAGATATTCACACTAGGGACTATCACTTGTAACAGTTTCTCATAAATTTTGGTAAATTTTAGCCTATTTCTCGTATTTGTCTTGGGGTGTACCGCAGTGGACTCAAATTATCCGGTTCCATCTTTCCAGTGTTTGGGATACTAATTAGTTGAATTTAAAGCGTTTTCTCCTTACAAGATTACACGTAAAAATGATCTTAAAATCATTATTATTTTCATCACGTTATTTCTTATATTTACCTGCAATGGAATAAGAAAAGAATTATTATAATAGGTAGAATGGGAATGACGAAGAAGACTAGAAGAAAAACTACTGCCAGCAAGTAATTCTAGCATAAGAAATTGGAAACGATTCGTTAACAGTTTCATTCTGAGTCCACTTCTCGTATGAACTTCACACTTCGTTGTATGGAGCAACTGAGAAAATAAGATTGGAGGCGAAGGAAATGTAGTGCAACAGAAGAAATACTCAACATGGATAGACTGTGTGGCAAAGAAAGGAAAATATCGAAGAATGAGTGAAAAAAGAAGCCTATAGAGGGCACTTACAAGAAGGAAGGAACTAAGTGGACATATTCAGAGGCATGATAGTTACTCGTAACTGAACATCATAACTAAATCAAATATGAAAAGGAGGAATTGCGAAAGAGAGCCAAGGACGAACTATGCGAACAGGTTGATGAAAAATGACAAGGAAATATGAGGGAATGAAGAGATTGGCAGAAGACAGGACAGTTTGAAGAGCTAACAAACCAATCCTCGGATTGATATCCAGAGATTATAATAATTTCTTATGTGATTGAAATCGCTGTCAATGCACTAATCCAATTGCTCATCGTAAATTCGTGCGGAACACAATTTTATTTCACTGAATCTATCTCATTGAAAGGCATCACGTACAGAGAGGTTGGGATGGGGGAATGGATTATTTTCGCGGTAATCATCACTTTTCACGGAACGACTCATATTAGGTGGGTACGCCCTTCTACCCCAGTTCTTCCACCACTGTCGCATTCCACTCCCGGCGGAAGCGTTCGTTTGCTCTCCTTTCACTTCTCGATCCATCCCACTTTCCGTCACCTCATTTTCTGAACTCTTTTGCGTGACAAATTCACGCTCCCGCCACATCCCTCCACGACCTTTGAGCTGATTTCCGCATTCAATCTCCTCTCAATCCGTTTCGTCCCCGCATCCCCTTCTGTTTCCGTCCCTGAGGCCTCCGCCTCCGCTCGATTCGCCCCTCCGTCCTTCCATCTTCGCCCTCCACACCCACCCGTCCCTCAATCCTCCGCACGTTTCTCGCGCCGACACCGTGATTGAATTAATTCACTCGACACTTTCCTACGTCCATTTCGCTCAGCAGCATCACCAGCTTTCCCTCCCCCACCCCCGCCCGTCTGCCTCCCACCAATCCCGATCCCTCCCGCTCTCCACTTCCCCTCCCCTATGCTCCCTCCGTTCGTTTCTTCCTTCCGGTCCATCAAACGACGGGTCACCCTCCCCCTCCTCCTTCATTCCCCTGACAGACCCGGGACTTAAAAAAAATCCACGTCTTTCCTTCTTCCCTCCTGTCCCCTTCCATCTTGTGAATTATCTCGGTCTCACGCTACTCTTCCTCTCCGTCCTCCTTTTAATTAAAAATAATATTCTGGATGGGGAGAGTTCCTTATTCCCGAGACGAAGTCGGAATTGCTCGGAATCGGAATTTTCTTCACGGGCGAAGGTTAACTTGGCGTCACTGGGAGACGGTGAGACGGAAGCAGTTACTCCGCATTTACGTTTGAGCATAAAAGCTCTGAAAAGGAGGAGAGAGGTAGATATATCGGAAACTCCGCGGTGCGTGAAATGGCTCCGTCCACCCAATCATCGTATTCATTTTTTCCAAAAATTTCTCAAACATGAAAAATATATTTTCGACGATCGGATAACGTAAACGCTTTAGAATTTGTGATTATATTTTGTTGCTTTGTATTTTTTATTACTTTGCTAGCAATGTCGGTAAGGTTTGGAAGAAGGTTTGAATATTTCTTTCATATTAAGTCATATTATATCGAGAATGCATAGTGATAAATCATACCGTTGCTACATACTCGTAACGCGGCAACAATTTTTTAAATATACAAAATATATGTAACAACCTCCTAGTTATTTAACGTGTGCATGACCACCGTGAACCCACCATTTTTTGCGTAATTTTTAGTTATAATTCCTACCTAATTGCATGTTTATGGCGGTGAATACTCGTTCAATTTGTTTTAGTTAATTTTGCTAACCATTAGGTTCAAGGCCAGCCCAAACGCACTTATCAATTTGAATTGTATTGGTTTGGTATGTGGGGATGAAGCTTACCTAATACTGAGCCCAACGGCATGTAAAATTCGTACATCAGTGTATGGGCTCTTCCTACTTTGTGCTGTTTTCGGGAAATATATCTGGTACGAAAAAATCACACAGTTTAGGTGCCCAAGTGCCAAAATACGCCGAATTGGATGAGGTTCGAGTCATCCAGGGTATAGCCGAGTAGCCAACCTACTGAACAACTCAGCTACAAAATGAGTTTGAGTTTTAATCGATTTGAAAGGCCCGATATATCTCAAATCATAATATCATATCTGCATATGGAAATGGTTTTTGAAATGTTCTTTCGCTGATTCAATTTGGGTAATTTGCTTTATTGAGCTCTTTTTGATTGGGAAATTTCATTAAGGGACTTTCAAAATCCTAAGTAATATTGCTCCATCCTATCGATCAAAATTATAAAAATCGGGGGTGATTTAATTTTTATTTACAGACGAGGCAATTTAATATAATAAAGCTAACTTATGCTTCTTCGGATCAATATACTTGTTTTTTCCTTTTCCTATCTCAAGTAGTAGGGTGCTTGCTGGCTAACCTACATTTGGAATGGGTCAAACACACATGCAATTTCAATACATAGCAAGACTTTGATCCAACGATGACGTAAATTTATTCCTTTTTTATTGGAAGAATTATATACTGGATGGAATGATTGATGACATAAATTCAAAATATTCAATATTAACTAGGCTCTTCCCCAATATTACATAGCATTCTCATTTCATATATGAGTTGATAAAGGGAAAATTATACGCCTATTTTTGTCATATTAAATGCCATAAATTACAATAATTATTCCTTATTTTTTTGGAATACAGAAACATGAGAAATTTCTTTTCAATGGCATATTATCTTAGGGCGTTCGATTACGGAGTTAATTGGGTGAAACCAAGCTATTTATTCAGCTATTTATTGCCCAAACCAATAATTAGCTAGATTAATATCAACAAATTTTGTCATATTTTCGTCATAACTGGATCGTCTGAGCCACCAATCGCTGCTTTCATCCGGAAAATATTAGCCAATTAAATCCGGCGATACAATGAGCGCAGATCCTGATTCCCACATCCTGGCAGCGGTGATCCTATGCATAGCAGGACGTCATGCGATCGATTCAAATCCACACGTCATCTGTGCCATGGATTCTGGGGGGGTTGGGAGGGAGTTGGAAGGGAAATCGTCCGCGATAACGGCTCCATCCCCGTCCGCATCTCGTCCGCCCGTCCCTAACCCAGCTTCTACGTTGGGCCCACGTTCTAAACGGCCCCCCTCCCTGAGGACCCACCTACTCCTCCGAAATTTCTCCCCCCATTTTAAGGGCCGACCAAAATAAACCTTCACTTTTGTCGGCATTGATCCGTACGTTCAATTACCATTTGAGTCCCTGGAAGGCTGGGATTTTGATCTGGGATACATCCAGACACGAGGTGTAACGTAAAAATTCGGGGAGGTCGAAGACGGATGGGTGTGGTGGTGAGCGGCGATGGGGTAAGGGAGGAAAAGCGGGTTGAGTTGGAACGGGAAGGTGTGTGGGCGGCTGGACGAATAGGGGAGGATGAACAGTTATGGGCGGAAGGGGCTGGGGTGGCGGAGGATTGAGAGGATAGTGGTTGGGCAAAAATGCTTGAGAGTAGGGTTCGGCCGGGAGGGGGGGTTGAAGATTGAGGGAGGTTGGGGTCGAAAAGAAGATAGGGCATGTGAGTGGTCGGGAGGAAAAGGGGAAAAACCTAGAAATATTGGGATCGGGTAAAACGGGGAGATGACTCGGAGCGTAGGCCTTAAGCATATCTAACAAGCGTCAGCAATCGGAAGGTTCATTTATTATAAGGGGTTTGAGCTAATCTCATCACCCGTGAGCCAAACTCTAGCTGAACTAAAACTATTAAATTCCGTATTGAGAATATAGAACGTGCCTCATTTCTGTTTGCTCTCCATTATATCTTCTATCAAAAAGCTAGATATCTCTATTTAATATATCTGCAAGGTAGCGTTCGTATTTGAGCAAGAGATCCTGGGTCAGCACTCTCCAAATAACCCAAATTCGGGCCATTACTAACTATCATTCAGCGTCGTAAACGATCATTAGGTACTTTATAAAAATTATAAATATAATGAGAAATTCTTGGGTAAATTAATGATGTAACAATATTTGATTTCTCCTGGATATATTGATAAGCTGTATGTACTGACGTTTTTATAAATCAAACCACTTTACTTTTCCACATAAACTTTTTAATTTTAGACTTTTTCAACAATTTAGCGACTCCTCCCAGCCCGCTACTGAGTCACCTAACTAATTACTAAGTGCCGTTCTCCCCGTTCACAATAATCATTTCATTAATCCTCTGCCAACAAATCCGGTGTCAGGTGGGCTTTTTCCAACATTGTATTGACCCTATCCTTCCAGCCTGCTAATTATCTAATTGGTTTTTATCTAATCTAATTATCCAATTATTGAACTCCATAGTTTCAACCTCAACTTTTTGGAAATTCATTTTAATATTTTAATTCATTACCAATCCTCCTTCTCCGCCTCAAACCATAGACTTTTAGCCCTCCTCTTCCTAGCTCAACCAATCCTTTCTTTCCTACCTCCTCTTCCCCTCCGCCCAGAGATATGTATACAGGTATGTATACCTGTATATGCAGTGCTTGACTTGTATTTTTACCTGATGATGTAATGCTATAACAAAACCTGGGTCGTGAAAATTAAAACGTTTATGTGGAAAAGAAAAGTGGTTTGATTTATAAAAACGTCAGTATGAAGATTATTCACCAAGTTACGCCAGAAACTGTTTTATTTAAACTGTATGTAAATGGTTTTTATAATGAATCCAACATTTAGTACGATATTTCTTTTTAGTAAGATGTTTAATTTTTCACTAAACTCTTCACGAGCGTGCTATTATTGTCTTAAGAAATAATTGAGCCCATAAATAAATTAAATGAATTGTTATATAAATTTTGTTCTGTTTCCTTTCCATGAGAGGGTGAATTAAAATTATTGATGATGTTGACAAGAGACTGAATTAGACCGTTGTGGATAGTCATTATTAATTATGGAAGAAAGTTGTCACCTATTGAAGGGACTTAGGAATATTATATTGGGATCGGTAACTAAAATATGAAATCGTTGAAAAGATAATTCTGTAAAGGTTAGAAAATGAAAGATCACAGAGAAGAAGGCGCAGGAATTTAAATGACCTAGTAAGGGATACGAAGTAAAATTTATCGGTAAAAATGTGGGGAAAACTGATTTCCTTTGATTGTTCTAAAATTAGCTCATAATTACGGAGTAATAATGACAATATATTTTTGACAAAGTATATCGTAGAGATAATAATCACAATACGAGGACTAACAATAAGTTTTACTTAATGCCTACTGTCATAGGGTAATTAGGTTTCATCGTCACAGGATCGTGGAGCTTCTGATGTGTTTCATTTGACTTGTTCTCATTAATTTAAAATATCATATGGTTTTCAAAACTTAGGCAGGCTGCTATTAAATTTATTCGTGAACAATTTTGGAAATGAATGATGTAAGAAAGTGATTTTAAGGGAGCTACCGGTGACTAGATGAGTACCATGGTACAATAAGGCAAGGAAAATTGACATTTTTGAATAGCTTCAACGGTTTTTCGGAAGAAAAATTTTCATTACACATGCAACGACATACACACGAACCTTTTTCCGAGAAATGTAGCGAGAGTAGTGAACGATGGAAATTTTTTGCGAGAGAAACCCGGGAGATGGAGCGAACTGGAAAATGATACATCCAAGCGAGATATGGAAGAAGAATTGAAGTACAAGGATGGAAGGGGTAGGGAAAGGTGAGGTTCAGGGGTGTTGTAAGAGGGAGTGGGTTTGTATCAGGCGAGTTGGCCACGAGTGATAAGAGTCGGAAGGATGGGAAGTCGGAATGGGAAGGAAGTTGAGGTGGGGAGTGCGAGAGAAGGGGTGCGTGAATGCGGGGTGGTTCATGGCGGGTGGGGGGACAATTGTCCCACGTGCGGAGGTGACGCGGGGGAAGGGTGAACTGGGAGAGGCCGGGGTGGTAAGAGAATGAAATAAACCTCTCGGTGGACGGGAAAGCGAGAGAGAGGGAGACGGGAGATAAAGCGAAGAGTTGGGGAGTACAGGAATTGATCGAAGGGACGCTATTTGTTTCGGTTCATGGGAAGAGGGGACATGTTTGAAGAAATATTCTCTCCGTGTACACAGGATGAAGTATGCGCAAAGAGATACAAAAATTGTCCGGGTAGAAGTGAGGATACTCTGTAAATATTGTACACGTACTACCACAACTGCGCTTAAATGGAACTGTTCACGGAAGTCTATCGGCTTTAGACGAAGTTGTGGTTTAGGCTCCCTGGATATTTTTACATAGACCTACTCGAGCACGTTACCGTTCCAATATTACGGTAGAGGGCCATAATTATTGAAAATACTTGCAAAATAAAATTGGGTTCCTAATCCTTCCATGAAGATTTTTTTCTTTGACCAAGCTATTTGGAAGTATTGCGTCGCAATAATATGCTCTGCTAAGCTTGTGGATACAGCGATCGCGTATAATTCTGCCAGGTGGACTGATAGGTGAGCGTAGATTGGAAGGATGGATATTGCATTTGGTAATGGGAACAATCATACATGATGCTCCAAATAATAATAATTTTATAGAATAAAAATCTTTTTTTTAAACCGCGAATTTTTCATAGTTATAACTATGCTATTATTGATGGATAAAATATACAGTGCATATTAATTGAGGGGTTCAATCTAAAAATATCTCTGCATATAGCTAATATTGTTTGTTTTAAATTCTGCAATCAATACCCTATCAATGAACATTTAAAAAAAATGCAAAAAACGATAAATATGCACCAACGTATTTGCTCAAATAAATGACGATTGAGTAAAATCGTATTTTGAATGCAAAACGTTTTCCGCAATATTGAATAAACCAAGCTGAAGTTGCAGCTTAATGTAATTACTCGGCGCTTGTTAGTCTGATGGACTACTCAGCTTGAAATCTAAAGTGAGGAAGCCGTTTGTTTATTGCAGAAATTCACTAACTTTGAAGTTCAAAAAAGGCTAGCAATTTAGTATTGAAAAACTCTAATGAGAGAGGCGTAGTATCGTACTAAGAAGAATCTGGGAAGAGGAAGGAAAAATCTCTAAAATATTTAACTAAATTCTGCAATTATTATTTTAATGACCAAATACACAGGCTTTGAAATAATAATTCTCGCCTACTGTTTAAAATATGCACAAATCGATAATTTTACTGGAAATAGAAAAACATTGTATCATTCACATCGGAAAAATACCATGAAAAATAAATGTAACAGAAATCTGCCGCCTTCGGGATTCGAACTCGGACGGTGAGAAGCCTGTACGTTCGGTACCGTACCATCCCGATCCTCCAAGTATATGCAAGTAACGGTGGCAGATAAATAAACGCAATGAGTCTGCTCATTAACAAAATGATCCCATCAAAGTTTTCTGTGGCTCTCGTCACAAACATGTATGGCTCTTTGCAAAAAAACGTTTTTTTGCTGAAGGAAAACGCCGACGGAGTGAAAAACATTCGGAATTTGTGGTGCATGAGAAGTCGCAGTTTACAATTTCATCGACTGACACCATCATCCATAGTTTCATGAGAAGTCTGCTAAAGTAGACTAAAACCAGGTGTTATTCATAACTGTTTTAATAAAAAATGTATTGCTGTACAAATCTTCAATAGAGAGTTATACTCTCGTCACATCCATTTAACAGCAGTCCGAATACTCGGTACAAGGGCCTTCCAAGGTGTTGGGGCAATGATGAGTGCTGAATTTTTCCAGCTTTCTCCGCTCGCGATGTCCCGCCCACGATTTAATCGCTCCTCTCATTTTCGAGAGGCAAATTTCCTCGCCAGCCGTGCAAACGCCCGCGATTAGCGATGTGATCGTCCCTCGCAAACGGAGCTTATATCCCACCCGCACCTCTCCCGTGCGTACGGGACCCGTTATTGTCGTATACCCGTATAACGATCGGAAGGAGACCCTTTTCTAGGTTAGATACATTTACGTATAACTCCTCCCCCCAGCGACCGTAACATGAATGGTCCAATGTAATGTTTCTATCGTTTAGTAGCGGATGAGTGCTACCATCCAGCTAAAATTTCATTCAGTGAAACATTGGAGTGCATAATATCTACTAATGTGTTAGGTCAAGATCCTAATTGTATGTTAAATTCTATATACATTCTTGTATATTCGGTAAGGCATTATTCGGCATAGCGTACTTTTGAGCTTAAAAATTAGAAAAAAATGTGTATTTGAATATGTAAATAACGACCATACTTCATTTGACTTATTACAGTAATTCCCATCCTGTCCCCTTGTTTCATATTTTCACCAACATAAGAATTTCTTATCTAAGTCATCCAAATCCCAAAATTGATTGCTCGTTTCAAAGTCAATCTAAAATTTATTTTAATTTAACTGAACTAATTTGACGTAAATTCAGCTGGTAGTATATTATTAGGGGAGGTGATTGGAAGCTAAGGTTAAATTAGCTTTTAGGGATAAATTGATAATTTGGTAGAGGGAGGATGTTCAGGGAATGGAGAAATTGTGAAGAGAAGCCCGGCGTCGGCATTAGCTTACTCTTAACGGAAGGAGCCAAGCGGTCCACAGTTTAACGTTCCATCCAACGGACGGCTTACTCAGTTGAAGTGCTTCCCACATAGCACTCAAGGAGGGGCCTGGGCTCCCGTGGCGGGAAGCCAGTGAACTATTCCCATCCCTCTGTACTTTTTTGTTTTCAAAATCATTCCCTCATAAAACTTGTAAAACTACATTTGTACTTGGTTATTAGCTTCTCTAATGTATTGCAAGGACGACCATGTAATTTGTAGTTAGGCGTATTAGCCAAATAGCTTAAAGAAAATGTCTTATTTTTACTTACCTGAAATAGTCTAATTAAGTGAAAAATAATATTTTGCAATTTTAATTTTGTATAACGTCTGGAAAACGTAAAAACTTACCTAATTTTTCCTCAAATATCTTAAAAACGTTTCAATTTTTGTAGTTTTCGGAAAATATTTTTATATTCAAACAAATTACAGAAATAATTCTGAAATTTATGCTATATTCATCTGAATTTAGTACTCATACTTCATTATATTGTTCCGTTGATTTTTAATAACGTCCATAGAAACGAATAAATTATAGTCTTTGGCACTTATTTTTTTAGACTACATATCGTGGGTTCCTGCTTTGATCATAAACTCGGTCGCTTTTCTTTTGAAAGTCAGGCACTCAATGAATGATCGCAGCAGGAAAACTAACTGATATCTTAATGAAAGCTTCGCCAATCATAACTTAGTTCCTCATGTTTGAACTGACAAACATTAAAAATTTGGACGTCAGAAATCTATCATTTGGACGAATGGCACAAGATATCGTTTTTATATAAATTATCCGAGAACGAAATATTAAATTTAATATAAATGAGACAAATAGAGAATCTGTGTAGCAACCTGAGAATTTACTAAATAACTTCTAAACATGATGAAATTTTATTTAGACACATGGTGTTGAATTGTGGACGACTCAGATGAGGAATTATTGGGTGTACTTTCAGAATTTTTAAAAAAGACATTGGCCGAGAAATTACAGAAAAATAGAAAATTTGTTTAAAACTAGGAAATATGTTTTTTAGAGGCCCTTACCTGATGACACCCAATATCATACCCATTTGCAAGTGATTTTAGCCCATGATGAGTGGAAGAAAGGGGAACTGTTATTTAAAGTGCCGTAAAGAGAGTGTTTTCGCCCAACAAAAGATCTGTTGTAAATTAAGTTTAACATATAAATGCCAATTTTTAGTGCAACATTTGGTGTTTGTTTTACTGCAAAAAGAGATTTCATGACCTTTTTAAGAAACGGGCATTGGAATTTACGAAAGTGGCAGTTCAATTGTTACCAAATATCATGGATTTTTGTCTGTTCTTCTGGGGTAATACAGCACGGTTTTAAGCTACAAGCCTGGTTATTTGCATTTTTACTAACTTTTGCTAATGATTGATAACTGTTATTACTGCGATGTATCAAATTCTTCCACATTATCTACTCATAACGTCTCACAAAAGCAATACTAAGTTTTTATGTCGTCGTTGTTGATTATCGTTAATTTAAATTTTCGCTACTTCATAGATTATACCAATAGTGTGCTTGTATTTTTTCTTCAACTTTTAGATAAAACATAATCATTTGTAAGACTTTATTTTATTTTAAATTACGTTAAAGATGAAATAGATATGCAAAGACATTTACTCAAATGTATTTCATACCCAATTCTCCCTAAGAATGCTGTAAATAATTCGATCGTTGAGGCTGAAGATGCGAATTCAAATTCAAATTAGTTAAATAAGAATTGGCATATTTCACAGTGCATTAAAAAGTCGTATTTAATCTTGATGCATCAATTCTTTGAGTTCAGGTTCGAATATGGAATCATTTAGAGATCCTAATGAGCTTTTAGGTCACCGGCATGAGAAGGGACGAAGAATGAATTTTTTTATTATATGATAGATCGGAAATGGTTCCAGAGAAGATTTCGGAGTAAAAAATAATCATTTGCGAAATGTCATTAAAGATTCGCGTATTTCAAAGTTAATGGAGGAACTTGATCTATCAATTGCACCAATAAGAATACGCCTACGGTAGATCGAAGGTCAAATTCTGGATAGGATAGAAGAGGGGAAGGGCAGAGGTAAAAGGTATACCCGTTCGCGGAGGAAGAATAAAAGCTGGTAAGAAATACTGGCAGGATCGGGGTGAGGGAAAAGCAGGAGGGAGAAGGGTTAGGCATGGGACGAGTGGCGAGATCGAAGGAGGAGGAATAGGGATAAAGGCGAAACGCGGAGGGTGGAAGGACTCGAGGGAGGGGAGAAACGAACCTCCTCCCCCGAGGGAAAATATTGAAAAATAATTCGTCTTGCCGAGGAAGTCTTGGAAGACGCAAATTTATGCTTGGGTGGATGTCAAAATGCCTTCTAAAAGAAAGCCCGTCCCTTGATTACTCCAGAGAAATTCCTGTCCATTTTATATCGAAGAAAACCCCTGGCGTCGTGAAGTTTATATTGTACGTGAGCCAAGATGAATAACCTATCCGGGATGAAAGCTAAGAACTGACGCAAATGCCGGTACGCCTGGCGGAGAAGGTATGCATGCACGATAATGTTCCGTCCGTTGCGCAGTTTCTGTTCTTTTTTTACGTCTATTTCAACATTACTCTGATCTCTAGCTACTCCACGTGGGAGAATGCAAGTACTAGAAACCGGTAATAACCTCAAGTGTGGGGAGATGTTTTACAAAAAAATGCCTATCGTGATGGAGCACGCTCATTCGATAAACACACGCGAGTGAAGGCATATCGTCGTAGGAAAGCACTAAGAATAAAATGCATACTGTTATAAGGCAAGAACAAACTCTTATCTGTCCTCTGAATATTTACGACGAGTAACGTTTTTCACGAATAATTTCACGAATTTAGTTTTTAAAATTAATTTTATTCATATATAGAGCTCAAATAATGAATAAACATAGGCTAATGTTACCGTACGACTTGGTGCCTCCTTAGCAATTGATATAAGGTCTTCTTGGGTCTTCTTCCATTATAATAGGTATAATCAGCCGCCGACGCCTCGACGGATGACTCTGCCATCGACCTCATTGAGTGAGAGATTGAGGACGTCGGTATAGACAGCCGTCGAAACATCGGTGGCTGATTACATATCATGGTGAAAGGCCCACGAAGACTTCACCGAATGTTGTCGATAAACCATCGCAAATTCGCCGTGAAATTACGTTATGGTGGAATTTCCTTCATTGCGTGAACATTTTATGAATATTTGGTCAAGAATATTCTTGACGATGCTTATCGAAGTAATATGTACCATGCGAAAGGTATTACTATCACGGTACACTGAGACGGGTAAACTGCTAATCCATTGGTGTTTTCTGGTCCGATCGTTTTTGTCATCTTCTGATTATTGAGTGCGCTCTCCGTGATTCTCAGAGCCTCGATTGACAGCGTGGATACAACTAAAGCCTCGCGATCCTGCATTTGGCCGCTAACCCCATAATCTTTTAAGCTTTTTGTTTGCCGATAAATAATTTTATGACGCGTTTATCGACACCGTTAAAAAAAAAGCGCGAGGCACGCGAAAGAATACGGCCTCGCTTTACGACAGAACGCGTTAAAATGTTCTCCTCCCACGCGCCGTATGGCACCAAAACAAAACCCTCCTGCAACAATAATGAACGGACCCCGCGGCCGAAGCGATATGCTCGGGGGTTTTATGTATCTATTTCCTCGTTTGCCCGAGAAGAAACAGATAAAATATCCAGGCTAAGTGTCCGGATCCTCGGAAAATATTAAATTCTCCTGAAGGGGGAGGGTGGGGAGGAGAGGGGGGACTCGGTGAGAGGGAATGGGAAGGTGAGGAGTGGGTGGCCCGCGTCCCGGCCGCGTTCCCGGGTGAAAAATGGCCATAAGTTGGTGACAGACTTCTGTTTTCGGGAAACGGCACGGGGAGAGGGGAGGCGGTTGGGCGAAAGGGGGCGGGTAGCAGAAGGGAGGAAGCGAGGAAGGGGAAACTGGATGAGAAGAGGGTTGGGGGAAGTGGGAGGAAGGAGGAGAGGAAGAGAAGAAAGGAAGGAAGGGAGACCGGGAAAATCTCGGGGGGAAGGTGGGGGTGACCAAGTGGGATGGAACATCCGATTGATCGGGCACCTCTATTTTCTGCAGGGTTGAGCCGTTGCCGAATACTCTATCGTCACAGTCTTTTGTTTCAGCTCACATGCATCGGCAATAAACTGGGTAACAAAGGATAAATGCGTAGTTTAAAAGGTTTAACGATTCATCGTCAGAGCTTTGAAGACCTAGGTCAGAGGTCTGTGACCTTTAGATCCGCGAGACCCCACGTAAGGAGCGGGGCGAGGATGTTATATTTCTCGGTTACTTCGCCAAAATAAGTACAATGGACAATGAAGAGTCAGTTTATTTTTTTAAAATCTAAATGTTGGACTTATCTTGGCTAAAGTATATTTTTTCAGGACTCCGAATCTACTGCTGCACGTTTGTGTATCCAAATAACTGTTAATAAAAACTGATCAATCTATAATTTTATGCAAATGAAAAAAATAGCATTTGAAATTATTTTTTTTAGAATTGTACTTATTATTTTGGTATTGAACCACGCATAATTTTAGGAACAGCTATCTTACTCGTCATACTTTTCTAGCAAATGGCTTTCGAATATAGTAAAATGACTCAGTGGACAGCACTGTGGTGTTTGACCGACGTTTATCACTGCCTGCACCCTTCAACAATGTCTTTTCAAACGCAAAAATATAAATTAAAGAAGCAATAATAGTAATTATTGGTTAGGCGGACGGAATCTAAGATAATTTAAACCATCATAAATAATCCGGTAACTTGGAATAGATAGGACTTTTAGCGAGGGGAGGAAGGGTAGATGGTGCACAGTTCCTCGCGAAATCAATCATAAAAATCACATTTTTATCGCACGAATTTTCGACAGCAAAGCGGAAGGAAACGCAGGTGACACTTTGGGGTATTTCTCTCATTAATCTCGACAGCTTGGTGACTCGGCTCGTTTTGGATTTCCTAGCTAGATTGGTGGCAATGCGGCGTTAGTTGTGAGACAGAAGAGGGGGAAAACAGAAAAGGAAGCAGAGTGGGAGAAGATAGAGAGGGGCGGGCGTGTGTCGGGGAACCTTCCGGGAAGGATGAAAAATAAAAGGGGACAGGGAGGATACAAGGGGGTGCTTTGGTGATGGAAAGGGGAAATGAAGGTGGAGCGGATGAAAGGGAGCGGGAATATAGGGAGCGACCCCTCCCCTTGGCCGAAAGAGGGTCGTTTGGCTCTATCAGATGCGCTACTGTGAAACTCGTTTGCCCGTCCGATGTCCCTTAGTCCCTCCAGAGTGGTGTCATCGCTCTTTCAGTTCACCAACAACCAAGCCGTTCTTCCTACCGTCTTCGTACTCCCATTCCCGTCTTTCGTTTTACCAAGTCTTCCTTCATTGACACTTCCAGTACTTCTCTAGTCATCTTCCCCTCAGCAATTTCCCCATTCCACCTTCCACTAATCCATCATAAAGGTACTTAAGTGATATTTTGTTAGAGACAAACGTAAATAGGAATTTGAATCCTTGAAACTAATGTCAAGGTTATTGTGATGTGGCTATCTGATTATCCATTGAATTTTGATAGAAAAATGTTTTAAATTGACGGAATCTAAGTGTACATGACTTCTACCATCCTTTATTTCAAAATAATTTCAATAATCTGCTCATTCGTGAAAGCATGTCCCCATTGGATATATTTTTATATTGGTATTCTTTAATTGAGTTGTCACTTATAAGATTGCTGTTTCTTTTTGTTTTTATCTTATATTTAATGATTCTGCTTCGTGTGTACACTTAACTTACATTTTACCATTTGCATATGCGAAAATGTTCATTTCCTGTCTTCTTTACACTTGTTTTAGTAAAACTGTCAGCATCAAAAATATATCATCTTATTTGTACCGTTCATACCTACACAAACCATGACAAAATAGAAATACATATTCTCGGGCTTATATCCTTATCTTTGGTTGTTGTTTTAATTAATTCTTTGTGTCTGCAATATTTAAAATAATATAAGTGCATTTTAAAAATTTATTTCACCATGAAATGAAAAACACGTATCATAATATGCGGTTTAGAATGCATAGATTATCTAATTCACCTAATTTTTTATCCAAATAACATCTCATTCTCTGTTTAAGTATCTTATCTATACTAAAATAATATGAAATGGTAGCTTTGCTTAGAAGATATACGGATATTGCCGACTGTAACGTAAAGCTATATGTAAAAAGAAGTAAACATTTCTCTTATTTTCCCTATTCTCATAAAAACAGTATAAGACAGCGTATATAACCAAGTTATAATCGGGTTACCAGTGAATGTACGTATATCATTTCAAATTACGCTGCTTAAAACATTGCTGCTAACATTGTACTACTGATGATACTTTTAATTTAGAGCGATTTTTGTTAGCATGAAAAATGCAATGAAAGTGGGTAGGGAAATACTGAAAGGTAAGGGGATGCTGAAGACCGTAATAGAAAGGAGACTTGGGTATGCGAGGTAGAGCTTCCTTTAGGAATAGAATGGACTTCAAAGACAGTATAAAGTCAGGCAGAAATAAACGACTGAACGAGGAAGGAATTAATAGAGGGTAAGCATTAGGATTTCCTTTTTATTCATACATGAATGTCTTTAGAGATTGTCCAACCTTATTAGGTAGAATATCCTAAATGAAAATGAAATTCAGCAAATATTATTTTGGAACATGTAATTTGATATAATTAGTGCAGGATATATTAAATTTTAATTACATATTCCCTTTCATTTTTCACATGATCGCATGGAAGACTGGTCCCAAAATAAATGTACCAAATACGTTTTATGTCCTCCATCTGAATGTTTAACGAAAATGAATACCGAAAACCATTATTCACTCAGTTCCGCATACCATAATTACCATACTGAAGTATCAGTACTTATATTGTAACTGTATATGATATAATTCAGATATGGGCATTCATTTTTAGGGTTTGTGCTTAAACGAATGATGAGGTCTCAGGCGTGATGTGGTGGAAGCGTAACATATTAAAACCACAGGTATTGCAATTTTCCACTAGATATTTTATTTCGACACTACCGGTTTCGATGTTTTCACATCATCATCAGGTGTGGTGATGATGTGAAAACATCGAAACCGGTAGTGTCGAAATAAAATATCTAGTGGAAAATTAATTTGTGCTTAAAGTTTCCATTTTAATTCTGACATTTTTCCCATTAATGGTAGCGTTATTTGTATTTATCTTTCGTGGATAAATACTCCAAGTAGTTTTTAAATGTGTAAGTCCCCTGTTTTTCCCACGTCTCTTCCCCTGTCCTGATGAAACAGTACCAACCTCTACATTTTTTTCTATTTCTTTGCACTATTATTTAAAATCTACGTCCAAAATGATACATTTGTTCGTAGGTTTTATATTGGCGTTTTGAATAGCACCAAATCAGAATCGTAGCTGGTAATTCCGTACATCAGTGGTAAAATAACACACTTCACAGAAGTTTATAATTTGTAAATTTGGAAAATGATGTGGTTGACATTTTTTTTGTTCGCTGCAAATTAATTAATTCCAATTGAATTGGTGCTTAACAATGCAGGAAGGCAGGCAAGGGTGGCATGTATATTTTTCTAATTCCGGCGAGTAATTGTCTCTCAAAATGCCAGTCATTCGTGTTTTACAATTGCGTAAGGCCAAAATGTAATCATTGTAAGCCCTCTTGTAATGGACTAAATTGATCAACCCGCTCTTCATTATTTTGTCTCAATTTCGTCTTCCTCTTTTTCATTCCTTAATTTCTATCTATCCTCTACTGCACTTTTATTTGGTTTGTATGCAATAAAAACAAGTACTGGATACACGAGTACGATATATCGTATACTATTGATGTGTTTATAATCCAAGTATTGGAATGAATACTAGTTCTGAACTAATACTACACCATTTATTTACTTCAAGTAATTCTAGAAATATTCAGTGGTGGTAAATATTTGGTGCCGACTAACAGCGGATCAATATCAATCATGTTAATCAAAATTTTTCCCTAGGGGCGATCAATATACTTTCCTATTAAGACCACGATATTTCGTTGCACGATGTAATTTGCACTCATTTAGCAAATAACTGCTATTTTGATTGATATGACTGTATTTCACTTTATGACAGGTGCTCATATCACTGCAATTCACATAAATTTCGTGCTCAGTTCTAAAAAAATAGGGTCATATTGAAAGAATAGCGTCTCGTTGCATTTATCTATTTAGCTATTTGCAGTTGCGTTAATCTACATCCCCCCTTTAATACAGGGTTCGTCCAGAAAATAAGTGTACTGAGCTCAGGTAAAAATTTATTACACTTTTACATATCTTAAGCTAATTTTCCTCAAAATAGGACCCTTGTCGATACACTTGTTCCAGCGGCGTTCCCATTCCTGGAACGCTCCCGCGAAGGCATCATCGGGAACCTCTCGAAGACACGTCGTCACGGCCTCTTTGACGGCGTCCAAAGTCCCGTATCGCGTTCCTTTCAAACTCCTCTTTATCTTCGGGAACAGAAAGATTTCCGGTGGTGCCAAGTCCGGGCTGTAGGGCGGGTGCGGCAGCGTTGCCACGCCGTGCTTGGCGAAGAAGTCCTACACGACAAGCGCGGTGTGAGACGGCGCATTGTCGCTCAGGTTGTCAGTCATACGGTTGATCGCAGGCCGGACGCGGGCGACTCGTTTTCGAAGCCTGTCGAGCACTTGGACGTAAAATGCAGCATTTACAGTTTGTCGTTCGGGTACAAATTCGTAATGGACGACTCCCCTTTTGTCAAAAAAGACAATGAGCATCATAAACTTATTTTCCGGACGAACCCTGTAAGTATGAGATGTAAAGGCCTGTTATGATTGCACAAAGTACTTATAGGCGTTATTAGCCTTTCTTTCTGACCACATTTCTATTATCCGTATACTGTGAGCTAGGTTTCTCTCTTCAGACAAATATTTTGTCTTTTTGATCGGTTTAACCGAAGATTTGGAGCCAACATGTTTACCCGGTAGGCAGACACTACCCACTGAGCTTTACCACCATTTATTTAGCATATACTTAGCTGAAGAAGTCTTTCAATGTATCAGCTATTTACTTTTCATACATTCAAGGTATCCTGCCTAATTAAACGTGGGTTTTGGACGACTTAATTTTCTTCTAAGTACCATTTAAACTTCCTTTTTCCCTTGCCCTATCTCATTTCTTTTATTCCCTCTACTCACTCATATAACCATCTTGAAGATCAAACTGAGCGTGAAAGAATGAATACCTCCCCTAATCCTATCGTATCCAATGACTTAACTAACTTGTGGGCTTAACCTGTGGGTTGTATTTTACTTGACATCAGGGTTGATATTGGTAGACTGATCGGTTCTTCGCAAAAGTAAATTCAGTTTGGCAGTGGAGCATGTTGTCTCATGACTGTGAAGGGGGTCGTAGGGCAAGTTGTCAAAGCAGGGGCAGGTAGGGAAATGATGTAGGTACCCCATTTCGTTTCAGGAGATGGAGTGAGGAGGTAGAGAGGATGGGGAAGAAGGTTACGAGCGCGGTCTCAACAGGAGTTGGAAATGAGACAGAGTCCCAACGCTCGCCTCCTTTAAATTACCACTACCTTCCCTTCTCCTGTTTCGCGGTCCACCCCCGCCCCTCTCCCTTGAAAGGAGACCTCTCATCTTCCTCTTCTCTCTCAGCAGCCGCTGTCGTTTTTCCTCGAGGCACCACCCAAACAAATTCTTTCTTTCCGGTGACCGGCCTTTTTCCTAAACTATACTGCCTGTCTATTGGCCCTCAGTCCGCACTCTTTGCACGTCATGTACATCCGAAGCACCTAACGAGAAACGACACCAAAGTAGCAGAAAAAAAACGCAACGTGGCACCGAGAAATTCATTCTAAAGGCGGATAATGTTTAAAGAAGGGTGATATTTAGAACAAGTGAAGTCTTTTACTTTCCATCATTAGCAAGACAACATGAAAACGTAGGATCTCGACGGGCATCAAGCATAAGAGGTTATACGTAGGACGTTGTTCAATAAATAAAGGCAGCGTGATCAAGTGTTCAAAGGTGATAGTTTGAAAATAATGTACCTGTAGACAAAAAGCATTCGTCGGGAGTGTGAGGACATGTTTTATCCTGAAATTTGACCAGAGAGGATCTTGAAACCACTCTATGGATTAAAAGTTTCTAACCTACCCCCACAGTCAAGGTATATGTATTTTATGTGTCTGTTTGGATGTAACTTTGTTGTCTGATGATGCTTTACCGCAGTGGAACTAGGTCGCATTGAAGTTTATTTTTCATGTGGATTCACAAAGTTTTATGTTAACATTATTCATGATTGAACATTCCCGTAAAGTTACGCCTGTACGGATTAATTATGTCCGAGTTGGAATGCTGAAAGCAATACTATTGGAGAACATCATATGTAGCTTCCCAAGCTTATGCATATAAAATGTTGGTAGATAACTTCATGGTAATAACGAGAAAAAGTAAAGGAAAGATAAAAGAAAAAGCATTCATTTTCATTGATTTAATTTTTGAAACTGATACATGACGTAAATTTCCCTTCCTGTAATGGATACAGTGACTCTTTATGTGAATATAAAAGTACATTAACTTTTAGAGCATGAAAACCAACCATATTAACAATTTAGTGGTCTACTAAATTTTTCCTTCAGTTTTTTGCCTAACCTGTCCACGTTTTAACGACACGCATCACCCGATTTATTTCTTTGAATGCTCTAATGCACAGAGTGATGTAGTTTGGTATCGTATCTGATTTATGTCTTGAATAAGGTATGAGTAGACGATGATGATAACCTTCCTTCCAAAGTTGTTATACATCAGCTTTATCATAAATGCCTGCTCGAATTTGGAAGTGTTTTCTTTCGTTCGAGCTGGATATTAAGAATTAAAACCGAAGATAACATGCCGCTCTATTGTTTCTGGGCCAAAACTGCAACTTTGAGTAGATTAAACGTCTCATAGTAGTTTTAGCCTCTGGAGAAGCACAGAACCCAAATATTAATGCCCTTGGCCACCGAGTATTCATTTTCTCCTTCCACGCACCAACCTCCACTACTTTCTCTTGAGCCCCCAAGCGTTTGTCACTTTCCGTTCCTTCTCCCTAACGCTTCCTTTCCACCTACCACATACCTGTCTCTCTCCATCACGCTCCCTCGCATTTCCCACCCCGCAAACTCCCTCTTTGCAGCAACCCCTTATAAAAGAGTTAGCTACGCGATATCCATACACACTCACCTTCACATGTATGTACACAAAAACGTTCACACAATCTCCCTCTCTCCCATATTCTCCATCGCTCCGCGTTATAACCTCGAACCCCCTCTCCATCTCCAGCATCCCACCATTCCTTAATAATTTCATACCTCGTTTCCTTTTACTTCGACCTGCCTCCTGTCCTCACAAAAGGAGGGAGGGCCTCATTATCCTCATACACCATTTCCTAAGTCCCTTAAAACCCTCCTCCCCTCATTTCACTCCTCATGAACCACTCTTCCCCCTCTCCTCAACTTCTTCCGTTCTACATCCAGGGCGCAGTGAATCTCCACCAATCCGCTAATCCCTCTCGTTCCTTCACCCACCCCTCCCATCACCCTTCCGGCGGATTCCCACTCGCCCCCACCCACATTCCACTATAAACTTATGATCTCCCCTTCCCCCAAACGAGCGCGCTACTCACAATTTTACTCCATATTCAACTTTTTGATGCCTTTTTCCGTGTTATTCTCGTCGTTGTGCATAATTCCGTGTCATGTCCCCGGCGTTGTCAACCCGTTCACCTAGTCCGTTCACTGTTTTCTATTATTTTTCGGTTCTTTTCATTTCTCCCTCCCTTCAAACCTCGTGAATTATTTCGTGGATGATTTTTTTGCGTCATTTACCTGTCATGTCGTCATTTGGTCCAGTATTTTTTTTAAACTTTTTAACTCTGTGGTTTTTATTTCACCTCGTCATGTAAGCATATTACGCGTGTTATGAAATCTCACATTTTTTTCCTCTCTCTATGCAGGCGCTATTTATTTAATTTTAAAAACTGTATTCCTTTCCTTTTCGAATTATTTTTACGAACAATTTTGTACCACGTCACTTGCATAATCATCCCGCTGTTTGGTTAATTATTTTAAACCTCGAGGTCGTCCTATTTCCGCTAGCCTCGTGAATTTTCTTTTTTTTTTAAACCCTTTATCACTTCCCCGACAGTTTAAATTGGTTATGTGGATATGTTATGTATATATTCGTCCACAGTATGGCACATATTTCTCCTCCCTTGGACTGATATTTCTCTCTCTTCCTTGTTAAGTAATTAACTTAATTCTCCACATCTCATTCAAATTAAGATACAGGCACTTATGTTCCTTGTGCCGCTGAAAATAATTGTGTGGAACAAGATTTCTAGCTTTTCTCACTGATTCTGCTTCAAGCTGTAAAGGCTAGATTCCATGCATTATTATTTATTCGAAAGAAGTACATCGTCCGCAGTGTATTTACTGTTCTGTGTATGGTTCTGCTATTTTTTTCATTGGCTGCTGAATTTTATATGCTTGAAATGTCAAGAGTGGTCAACTAAATATTTGTCTATACTACATTTGTGGGGGATAAAGTTAGGTGTGAGTGTGCGTGCGACTCCAAGATGCATGAGTTGGAGCAAGGATGTTTCCGTCTTCCCTTATTTCTTATCCGCGCCTCTTCATTCCCGCCGCGTTTTCGCTATCCACCTCCCATCCCTTTCCTCCGTTTTCCCACCTCTAACCCAACACTCTCAGATTCGCGGCAACCATTTTAGTTTTGCTCCACTTGGCTTCCATTTTTCACCTCTTCTCATCCCTCATCCCGCCACCCTCCTCCTCCTCTTAAATCTCCTCAACCCTCCCCTTTCCTCACACCATTCTCCACCGTGACCCCCCCCCCCTCTTGCCCTATCCCGCCCCTCTCTCGGGAAGACCCAAAAACTCGGTTGCTGACTCCACCCCGCAACTTTCCTTCACCCTTCCCCCTCCCCTTTTCCCCCCCATCTAGCTGAAGCCAAAGTTTTGCCTAAGATGTTCCGCCTCTCCTAAACTCTCCTCCCCCACTCACCGCTTCCTCCTCCTCTCTTCCACCTCGTCCCTGCCCGCCCACCCCCATATACCCTTCCCCACCATCCCTCCTCGCCCTTCACCAAACAGCTTCCCTTGCGACCCGGGAGAGAGGGAGAGATAGAGGTGCCTCTTCTCTCCTCCCCTTCCCCTTACCCTGTCCTTTAGGGCCCTCGTCCCTCCTCCTCCTCCTCCTTTTCTGCCCACTTTATGGTTACATATATCCGTTCCGCTGTTGGGCTCGTGTTTATGCGACTGCTTTACCGCTTCCATACTCACGTCCCAGCTCCGCCCCCCCCCTGTCTCTGCCCCGCCCCGTGCCTCTCTTACACACTTTGCGTTTTCCTCTTGTCTCCCTCCCACCGCACCGCTTCCCCCCCACACGAACATCAGCGAAACCTCCCCTCTCCAAACCTCTCCCACTCGCCTCCGCCGCTTAACCCAAACTCCTAGCCGTACTTCCTCCCCAGCAGTACCTAACTCCCAGTCATATTCCTCATGCAAGAGCAACAGCATAACAACAACAGCAACAGCAGCAGAAGCGGAGGCCTCTCGCCGCCGGGAAAGCAGTTATAACGCCGCGCAGACCTCGGCCCTTCACGAAGCCCTCTTCCCCCCTCACCCTCCGCCGACGTTCCCTCAGCAGCCGCCCCGCGCTCTCTCTTCCCTCGTGCCCTTCCCCTCAGCCCGCTCGCATTTCCTCGACGGCTAAGCGCAAGCGAATTACTCACGTTTACGCCCATGCATGTTTCGACTCAGGGAGTTTGGTTGGGTGGGAGGGGAAATGTTTTCCCTCCCGGTGGTGGGTGCGGTGTAATTTTTCTCTCGCGCCCTCAAAGAGCCGTGCGGTCTTGCGAGACATTGGTTGAAGTCAGAAGGTAATTTTTTTGCGAGAGAACCGGTTTTGTTATTCTTAAAATTTTCGGATGCGATCGATCACAAGCCAGGAGAAATCGAGCCCATTCTGACCATCCGCCACACCGGATTGACATTTCTTTGCATTCTCATTGACATATTGTTTCAGTACTTTACCATTAGGCTCTTACCTTTTAACTTCGTGGCAAGTGTTTTATCACTTACACTTTAAATCCTGTAAAGCATGACACAAGTTTAGTTTTCCCCTATTTTCATCATTGTTTCTCCAAGAAAGCCTCTTTCTCTTCACTGATATTGTATTTTTCCAATCATTGTTATATTTTATGTATAACCTTTTAATGCACCTTCCGTATCTGGTGATGGGAGAAGCTCTCTAATAAATCACCACCCATCGTGATTCAAACTTTTTATTCGCGAAGGTATTTAACATTATCACTTTGTGGTAGCTTACAGTACGAATATTATCTCTTGTCCCTTTCGTGGTAGGTATTCAATCGCGATTTCCTAAAATTCTCTTATTCTTGCAACAATTTCAGGGTATAAAAATCATTCGCCAACCAGGATCCCGGACAAGGCGAATGACGTTGACACTCTGAAATTGTTGCATTGAAATGCATATTAGCGGATGACTCCGTTAAAAGTTGCTGTTACGGCATCTTCCGCAGTTTCATAGAATCCTCTTGTCCCTTATCTATCTTTGAAACATTCATGTAAATGGACTAGTCGACACAATCGCAGAAACAGAAACACATAAAAGAGGTGCTCACTGGGTGTCGAATTTTCGGTAGTGCAACCACCTTTCTCGAGGAGTTAGGAACAGAACTCTTTGAAACATAAACATTCATTCATATATGAACATCAGGGGGTTTTTCCTTGCTATGCACAATTGATTTTCTTTACCTGATGCTCTGCTAAACCTAATATTTCGCTTTTATTTCTTCGTGTTAAGCTAATTCTCTTAACTGACTTAAGTAACATTACGGTTTACCTAAAGCATCTTCAAAAAGTCATTTTCCTATTTCGTAATTTATAACATCACTCGACCAATAGAAATAAATAGAAGCACACTCATATGAAGAGTTTTTAGAATAAACACTTTTTGCATGAGTTGAAATATTCAATCCTAAACTAATTTATATTTCTAAATGTTACTAAACTGCAAAACGACGTATGTTTAGGATTGATTACGACTCGGGTTTCAATGCATTATGACATTATTAGATGATGTCATAACGTAACCTGGTAACATTGTATCGTAACGAAACCCGGGTGTTTCAAAAATTACCAGGCAATTTTAAGTGAGTAGTGAGCATATTTAACATGAAGCAATTCCACCAAGTGACCATTCGATACCGTTACTTTGATATACAAATGTTCGTTAGTAATTAGCATCGTACGCTGGCTAATGGAAACTTTTCTTCGTATCCAAGTTGATTCTTTATTGGAAGAGTGCGATTGAAATTAAAGGCGTAGTCTTTGGCGAGAGATTTATTTGTTTGACTTTGGAAGTTAATTAATTCGCCTGAGTTTGAGTCCTCGTTCATATCCAATTTTGTGAAACATTGAAAATACCATTTCTCCTAAGTCACTGACAATTAGTGAAACTTCAATAGTAGACTAAATGATTTTTCATTTTTTTGTGGGAATTTGACAATATCATTAAAAACCCGAAACCCCACCTTCGAACCCGTCGTGATGTAAACTTTGTTAATGTTATGTTTCACTTTTTTGCTACTTATTGTTGCTATTTATGTATTATGTCAGCCAATGAAAGAGGAAATGGCGCAGTTTTTGTGCTATAATAAATAAATAATGTTAGAAATAAGCATACTTGGTTTATATTTAAAAATGCTAACATCTAATCATGTTACCGTATTTGGATTTACCCACCTCTCGTACCATTTCTTCTTCTTCTTAAAACACGATATTTGGGTACAACCTACTTTCGTCAATCAGCTTCTTCTCATGTATTGTATTTGATAATACCCTTTACATTCTATATAACAGCGTCCTGGACGTTCGCATAGCAGGTTGTTTCTTCCCATCAATAGGAACTACTGTAATAATTACGTGATTCAAGAGTCTACACTCTAATAATTAACTGTAGTAATTCAAATTAGAACCATTCTAGCCTTGCTGTCAACCGAATTTACGACCTGAAAGGATTTTTAATAGTTTTTTTTTTGCCAATTGAAAATTGGCAAAATTCATGAAAATGAATATATGCTCCACTTGTTAATGCGGGCGTCATATTTTAAGTCATAGAAGTGTTTTTTTTTTGCAGGTAAGGTGAATGAAAAATGAAAGGGTATAAGCAAAAAAAAACACAAAACTTAAAACACCACCCTATAAATGGAATTCTTAGATAAAAAAGGAAGATATTGGTTGGTGAGGAGCAGGTTAATCTGAGCGGAGGTATTTCAAAATAATCTGTCGGTCAAAACGTGTAGAAGGATCATGTTTTCATGGTGAGATTTTAGATTGTGGTGCGGGCGTTTATCACTATGCACTATAAAGTGTCAGATAAATCATTAAAAGGCAAATTCGACGCATTATCTCCTTCGAAAAAACACTGATCATAAGGCTAAGTAGAAGGGTGATTGTAAGATATTGGCCAGCGGATTTTTCCCAAGAAGGCCTTATTTTAGCGTGACAGAGTTTGACGCCTCCTACGGTATGATGAGTGAACATTGAGAGAAATAATTTCATGATCACAGCACATCAAGAAAGAGGGGAGAAAATTGGGAGACATTGAGATAAACCAACTACTATCGAGTTCTAGAACACAGTCGTTTATGTGGATGACCCGCGATCCTTTTGCCATTGAGCCGTGACCCACTTAGGATGTGACTTTTATAGATTTTTCTGAGTTTAAACACTCGATAAGATAACAAAAAAAATAATCTCTCAGCAGGAATGAAAACTCGGCATCTACCTCAAAGCTCTAAATGAAACCAGAATTAATAATTTGGGCTCAACAAAACTTCACTCAAATAGGTCTTTCTGGTCCTTTAATGCTCTAGTGTAATTAATTTTGAAATTTTCCCATCCTCCTGCAGCCCCTCCCCACCTCTCCCACCCTCCGACGCTTAAGCATTCGAACTCCATCAAGGCAAACAAAAGTTTTGCCGTTTGAGAACTTTTGAGCCGAATTGGTGTACATTTTTTTCACGGCACTATTACGTTCTCCGCCGATTTTCGTGGGGGGCATCCACTCGGTGAAGTGGTAGGGATCAGAAAGAATAAGGTGCATAACAGTGGATCATGCAAGCTACCTTCCTGGTGTGTTATTAATCATTCCAAAAGCGGGGTGATAAGACTGAGAACATTAAAAACCTCAACGCGCCCTGTGTGGAGACGGCTTCTACGTAATCGAAAGCGCGAGGCTCTTGATGGCAAAAGGTCAGATTAAATCATATTATGCCCCACTGGTCCCACCTCCGCGCTGAGGAACCTTCGCGTAACTTCTTTGAGACACAAACTGGGGACCCTGTGAAAGAGAGAAATGAAAGGTATATGGAAGAGGGTGTTCGAGGGGAGAAGCTAGGGGGGGGGGGTCGGACGGTGAAGAGCAGTTAAGAGGACGAAGCGTTAAAATGGTGGGAGATAGCACTAGACGGAGAAGGTGGAGCAAAAGCGGGATTACTGACGAAGACAGCGGCGGTGCGACGGAAAAGTTCCAAGTAGAGGTGGAGAGCAAAGAGATAAGCAGAGGGCATTCAAAGGAGGGGAAGAGGAGGAAGATATGAAGGAATGGGGGAAATGTTACGGCCGGAGTAAAGGCTAAACGAATTGCCCTGAGAGAAAGATATAACACTGAGAGGATAGAGACGCTGGGCCAGGCGATTGCGTATTGAGTGCCGAAGTTTAAATGCAAGACAGCCTCGGAGAATTTCGATTCAGTTTAGCGATCCATGAAGGCAGGAGAATGGTACTGTTGTCCATAAAACTTCTTTCATAACTTCTCAACAGTTTTAACTTTGCTGTTTGCCCGATATTATCTCTTGAAAGTTCTGTGAAAGAACCCATAAATACACTGCACTATGGAACATTCGCAGGCATTTTTAAAGAAATTAGAAACACTTTTGAATTCCGGGCTTCTCTATTTTGTGGGCATATGCTAGAAGAGAAGAGGCCACTATATTTTATTATTCCAGTAAATTATATACGTTTATTGATTTTCTTCCTCGAAATTTGGGATTGAAAATGTGCTTAATTTCAATGACGAATCATAAAACTAGTACTTGAATTTGTAAGTTAGAATTAAATCTAACGTCATCTAGCAAAATAAATAGGCTTTTGTCTTATATTTAAGACGTTTTTAATTCATTAATGATCGATTTTTTTCATGCTGATTATCGAATTCTACAAGGGCGTGGAAGTCAAAATAAAGAGAAATACGTAAAAACATGTAATTAATTTCATTAAAACTCAATCATGTAGGGATGGATCTTTACACATTTTAAATCGGTATTAAATTTTCTAAAAATTAAATCTTGACTAGGGACTTTCTTCGGGAAGATATGTGCAACCAGCCAAATTTCCTGAATGCCCTTAATGTATATTTAAACTTTATTTCATTAAAACCCATTTGGTTACTTCTTTAAAGGTCTATTAGGCAGAATGCAAATCGATTTCCTGCATTGCGTCTAATACCCAAGCTTCTCGATCAAATGACGAACGCTTTGGTGAAAGTAAATCTTGGAATCAAATAATTACGTGAAAATATGAGTGATTTCCTCAGATAGGTCTTCAAATATCTTTCTTCATTTGAATTCATGAGAGCAGTTTCGTTCGTCTAAACCACTGCACAAAAAGTTTTAATGGCCAACAGTGTCGAAATGCTGGTCCGTTTCCCTCTGTAAAAAGAGATTTCAGATATTAATATTACTAATTCTGTTGGTATACCAAAGTTAATTCTATTTCCAAAACACTGCCAAAGGAGATGGCCCTACACGTAGGACGTATGGATCGAGAATTCTCAATCATCTGTCAGGAGAGAACTCCCGAAAAAAAATATGCTCTCTCGGGGGAGACTGAGCTGGATGTCGAAGGACGAGGGAATCATTTTCCCAGGCCCATGCCTCGGAGAGGATATCGAGTTCGCATGATGAGGAAACAGAATAACGGCATTTACTATGTTAAATTACGAGATTAATTTTCTTATGCTCCTCAAGGGGCCATATCGGGGGTGAGGGGAGGTCGGAGGTGAGAGCGAAAGAAGGAAGAAGAGTTTCAAGGGAAATTCATTCGAATGGGAAGTAGGGTTATTAGGCGGAAGGTGAAGGAGACGGGTGGAGTGTCGTGTTCAAGGGAGAAGAAGAAAAGTGTAAAGGGGAGGATGGGGAAACGTAGGAGAGAGAGGAATGAAATTAGAGAGGGAGGAAGAGTCTTTTGGAGTGAAACACCCGCGTGGTTCGGCAAAGACACACAACTATCAAATAAACATTTTGTAACTATCCACCTAGCAAACTAATCTATATCAGGTCCCTCTTCATCTCGATGTACTTCTTTCCTCCCTTCATCCCGTCCAACATCCCTATCCTGTTCCTGCCCTTACCTCGCTTGCCCAACATTCTCCCCTCTATTACCCTCTTCAACATTCCACTACCGCTCAATACGCCTTTCATCCATTTTTCCTGCCTCCATAGGATTTCTCTCAACAAACCCCTCTCCTCACCCACCATCTCATGAGGAAGTACTAGAGATGGTGGGTGAGGAGAGGGGTTTGTTGAGAGAAATCTTATGGAGGTAGGAAAAATGGATGATAGGCGTATTGAGCGGTAGTGGAATGTTGAAGAGGGTAATAGAGGAGAGAATGTTGGGCAAGCGAGGTAAGGGCAGGAACAGGATAGGGATATTGGACGGGATATCGTTCTCCAATAATGGCGAGCCTGGGGGAAGCCACACGATTGGCTCTCCATTTCCATTCGCCATCTTGTTATTCTAATTTGACCAAGTTCAAGCCTTCATTCGTTAGCTCAAGTGTCTAAACTCACCTCTCCAGCCTGGTGTCTAACTATTTCCTTCATCTCTGTTGGGCACACTCTCCCGACTGTCCAAATTAACCTCACATTAAGGAATATTAATCAACATTTAATTTAGTATTTCATGCCTAAGATTGGTTGACCGTAGTTCTCTCTTTTCCAAACTAACTTAGTAACCTCAGATAGTCTTATCTCAGATACTTATATCTGTCTTCGTTATGGTCACTTTTTTGTTCATTTATCTTCCATCTGGAACCTTCCCATACGATGTCCCTTTTATTAGCTTCCTAAGTTGTCCAATACGTCTTATTGTGAGCCCAATTTGCCCAAACCTTTTTCTTTCCGTTCTCATTAGTTGTTTCGCCTTCGTATATCATCCTGCATACTTAGTTACTAATTTTTCCAATTCATTTAGCCTTCAGTATTAACCGGGTGTTGAAGGCTTTCGTCTTTCTGTGACCTTCTTTTCCAGTGTCCAATGAATAAAATATCAATCAATCTTGTTTTATATGGCCCGTTTCTATCGGCTTTATTAATTTAAGATTTGATGTTTCCCCGGGGCACGATTGCTGTGAAGTCTTAACGGGGTTCTCGCCGGGTTAGGGTCTCAGCTCCATAATTTTCTTTATTAATATAATTTATTTCGATTTAATAATATTGTTTTTGAATTTGTTAGCATGTAAATTTTATTGGAAAACTAATTTACTTCTCAAGGTTATTTCCAAAGCCCGGGTGACGTATATTCTAGATATTTTAAGTTAACATATATCAATCTCCCTTAATCTTATGAATTTCAAAATCGAAGAAGAAAAACATATTCAACACATATTCTGAAGAGTAAATATGTATCGGTTGGTAATGAATATTATTAATTGCTATTTGTAACTAGCTCACATGGCTTGTTACGTTACTTCCGATCTCTTAATATTACATTATTCCCACACCAAAACTAAACTTCTTTTTTTTGTATCACATTCCCCGTCGTGAACACCCCCCTCGCTGACTGAAACAGACCAGCGCACATACAACCACTACTGAATCATCGTATCAGAAAATGATGAGGGTTTAACGACTGCGTCATTGGGCGCGGAGATGCCCGTAGTAGCAAGCAGCAAAGGGACTGAAAGATTCCTGGTGATGTAAATGGCGAGTTCAGGATGCGGAGAGAGTGAAAGAGGGAGATAGGTAGGTCTCCGGAATGGATTCTGAAGGATGGAGCGGAGGAAGGTTGGTAGGGAGTGAGACCGAAGGGAAGAATAGAAGAGGAGCGATTGGGAGGGGACCAGCGATCTTTGAAAGTGCTGGGAAAAGTCAGAACAGGTCGGTCGGGGACGCGCGGAACGACGGAGGAAAATCAAGCAAGAGGAGGAGAGAGGACAAATAATTGAGATGGAGTTCGAGGAGGGTCGGAGACAATTGTTGGGCGGAATTGAGGGGAGGAAAAAGATGTGGGAGAGGGCGATGAGTTGGGAGCGGGCGAGCGGAGGAAGAATGGTAGCCATTGGTAGGACGATCAGGGCGGGGACTGGATGTGAGAATGGGTGGTAGGTGGTCCTGGGGAGTGGATCAAATGAAGCGGGGACGAGAGAGCCAGCCGAATGAGGCGCGATGAAGACGTGCGGGGGTGGATGTTGTGAAGGGTCTGGAGAGGCCCCTGGAGTTAGGGGGATGTGGAGGATTCGTCGGAGGCGATGAGGTCGGGGAGGTGAGGTTTGGGGGAGCTAAGTGAAAGGTGATGCCAAAGTAAATGGAGAGAAGTCGCAGGGGGTTAGGCAATGGAGGTGGAGAGAGCGGAAGGCGGGCGGGTGGGCGCAAAGGAGATTATAAGGAATTAAGTGAAATGCCTCAGATGGACGTAATGAGTGGAGAAGTTCGTTATCGAAAGGGGTGAGAATAATTGATTGCATTACGTAACCCTGCGTCTCGCGGGATTTTAGCCATGGGGAAGGAGGTACAAATTGAGAAATATAATGGGAAATAAAAGCATATAAGTGAAGTACCTACCGGCCTATCTTGTGGGAAGAAGTTTGATATGAAACGCCTAGTTCCCTCAGACAAAGTATTTTTCTCTTATCTGAAACTATCATTTGTCGCACTGTTTGCACTTCAATCGAAATTTAACCTTCTAGGAAGTAATAAGGGACAAATACAAAAATTCTACGGGAAGCCTGATGATTCCGCATGTGCGATAGTTTTTAATGCTTAAATTTTCGCTTCCTCGATTTTTATGAGCCACTAATGTATATCATTGACCGTTGCAGATGATACCGACGTCCACTAAATCAGCTCTTTATATTCACAACTCGCAAAAGTTTTCTCTCGAGGAATTTATTTTTTTAACTCTCCATACTACTTATTAAAGCAAACGAGCGAGGCTTGATGTGATGGAAAGGCAATACGTGAAATTAATGACAAACACAGATGGTTTCGTCAACTGATTTATCTTTTACAACAATAACTCGAGTTTCAACACATATGGCTGATGATGACGCTTAGGCGTTAAAACGTGCGTTGCGATAAATAACTGAAGAGTACCTTTTCTATTTGCAAATAATTTTACGTTATGTTGTTCCATTAAATTACTCTTAACACGGTCGATTGTTGAGTAATCTGGAGAATTTCTGAAATAGTATTCGAATTGCATAATCAATCCCCAGTATAATCATTGAACTGCGAAGAAATATTTTTATACAATAAAAATATAAATTTATCTCTTAGTGACATTGTAATTAATGTTTTTTACTCTGTACCCGTGAAATTTCACTTTTATCGGCCCATAGGAATTAATCAGAGACATTTAAAATGAGGTAAAATCATTTTAAATATTTCATATAGTTAATTTATTATGATTTCATAAAATTGGTTTTTCGTAGGCTTTGAAAACTTTATTTACTCGCAGTTTCAAAGAAACCTTTTTTTATTGACAACTATTTCGCTAATCATATCCTCTTGAACTACTTACTGAAACTTTTCGTATCATATTATCTCACTCTCTGTAACCATCTCATGTAGCAATATCTTCATGGAGGGCACCACATACCCTCGATTTAGCTTCCAGGATGAATTATAGATGGAGTTGCAAATAAACAAGTGATGCTCTCAAAACTTTTATAAATCTCCTTGGCTTTGATATGACTTTTCCCATAAATTCCATCAACAAAACTGCTGAAAAACCGAACTTGTTCCTCAATGTTCCCCTTGAATAATACGGTGTAATTTCATCGCAAACGCCATCGCGGTCAAGTGCCACTCCTTTTGGTGGTCCTCAGAGTTGTTTTTTACAGACATCTCCATGGTTCAAATTCCTTGGGTGTTTGGTATTGATTTAGGACCGTATAGTTGTTAACCTGACTAATTTATCATCATCATTAAATTAAGACTCTTCTAGAGTAACTTCTAACTTTTTTAGCTCCTGATGGCAATCCATATATTCAATTTACCCTTACTTTTCTAGTGTGGTAGTTGTCAGCTCCCACAAGATGTGAGCATCAAAGACGTGGTGTACAGCCTCAAACAACCAGTATACTAAATTTTAGGCGCAGGAGGGTTTTTGGGTTTCGGTCGGCGGACGCTAACGTGACTGCAAACTTTCATCTCCCTTTACTTTCTCTTAAACTCTAAGTCGGAGTAACGTGCGTGAGGATGAGCACACCATTGGGGTTATGAAAGTTAAAAATTAAACCACCGAAATGGCCACCGGTGAAGTGGTCGCATAAAATTTGGAAGGAAAGGGAGGGACGACGCGAATGCGAGGAAGGGCAGCCAGCACACTTGGTTCATACAACGTGAATGACCAGGAGATCAAAGAAACGGAGCGGCAGCGAAACG
Organism: Hetaerina titia; assembly: GCA_037158775.1. Classification (NCBI taxonomy): domain Eukaryota; kingdom Metazoa; phylum Arthropoda; class Insecta; order Odonata; family Calopterygidae; genus Hetaerina; species Hetaerina titia. The sequence goes on from CM073770.1 coordinate 81,181,405, forward strand.
CAGGGAAAAAAAGTCGGCAGACGAAAATGAATGGCAAAATGTGTGTGGTAGAAGGGGCGAGGAGGGAAGGTCGGGTGCGTGGGTGGGCAGGCGGTGGAGAAGCGGGAAGCTAGGGAAGAGATGCGCGGTGCTGAGGTGAACGCACGCAAACAAGACCAGGGAGAGAAGCTGATAACATGTGAAGGGAGTTTATTAAACAAAGGGTCGCGCGCGGCGGGTTGAAGTGGAGAACCCAAGTGGATGAGATGTGCCAAGGTTTTATGCTTATATAAAAAAAGGGAGGTGCAGGGAACGCAACGGTGGGGATATAAATGAGTGAGACAGCGTGGGCGAGGAGGGTGGTTTTGGTGATGAGTGGGTTGAGGGATCGCGCAGGAGGAGGGGGGGTGGTGAATGGGACTGGTGAGAGAATACGAGGGTGGCTGTGAGCGGTGGTGGAGGGTTAGGGGGGTGGCGGTTGACGGTGAAAGAGTGGGAGATGAAAGCGGAGGCCGTATTCGATCAGCGAGCCAGGCGAGGGTGAAAGTTCTAAGGTTCGACCGGAATGAGGACGGATTGGGTGAAATTGAGAAATCCGGAGGAAAGGCTATTCATCTTCGCATGTTTCAGTCCGCCATTCGGCTTGCCTTTGATTACCCCTTTCAGAATTCCTTTACATATGGCCTCCTAATGATGGCATTTAGTTATGTTCCGTGTTGAGTTCCCCCAGAATTGATACTGTAACGGTATTTTCGTCCGTTATTTAGTGAATGTTCATGGATGAGTTCGTGAGGTGAGTTAGATTATGACTTTTACTTGTTTAATAAACAACAAATATCATTGATGTTTATGATAATGGTTTATCGATGTTTTTCATTAAAGATTATGATTTTACACATTAATGCGACTATTGGGAGATAATACGGAGGGAGATTTTTTTAATTACCGATGGAGCTGGTCAAAGAAAAAGTTATTTTTGGTTGAAAAGCTCTTGTTTTTTTGTGAAGGATGCTTGAATTGGTACTAAGTTTTATCAAACAGAAATCTGAAGGACAGAATAGTTTTTTGTACGGTGAATAAAATTTTTCAGTAAAAAATACCCAGAAAAAAATGTAGACGAGGATTACCCATCGTCCTCGTGATAGAATATGCTACTTGGCGTCACAGAACGGTGTGGTGTAGTGTAGAAGGACCAGACGAAATTATTATACTAGAATTATGCAGCTCCAAAGTTTATTCAACCTCAAACATCTTATTACTCTTTGACTCTCTTCTCACTTCTTCCAATTCCAATTTCATAAAATATCTTAACGAATCCAAATACTAGGAGAAACATATACTGTATATACGGGGAATATGAGGAGTATCTAACCAAAAAATTAGGATTTGTCGGAAAAGTAATGGGGAATTGTGACGAGAAATTTAAAGGGAAATTTTATATTTCTCTGGTTAGTCTTTATTTAGAATATGTTACTGTTACATGGGATCCTTATGAACTTGGATCAATTGCCAAATTGGATCGCTTGTAGCGCAGATGAACTAGATTCGTGAAACCTCACTAAGATAAACTCGGTAGTGCATCAAAATGATAAAAGGAACTAGGTTGGGATTCTATCATGGAGCAAAGTTTAAATTACATATTAAAGCACTTGCATAAATTGGAAGAATGTCTCTTTAGTGATGATGTTAAAAATGTATTATTATAGGAGACATGATCCAACCAAAATTAGAGAGATTAAATATAGAACAGGTAGGTTGAAAATACCAGTTTTTCTGCGAGCGATTGGGGGATCAGAGGACTCGTAGCAATATCTGACTGCGCTAGAAGAGAAAATTACTTTTTGTCGAAAGTAGTGGCCAAGGTCCCTATATCCCCGTGGTAAATTAGTACGTTTTTCTCAGCATTCACTTCTACTATACCCTTCTTATCAACTCATAACGGGTGGACGTCACAGAGTGAGCATCCAATGAAAGACGTTTTCCCTTCCATCTCATTTTTCCAGCTCCGACGGTATTTCTAGCGGACGAGCAGCGTTGTCAGGTCCCACGGATAAATGTACGTTGGCCGGATAGAAGTCATGCAGTAAATTTGATAACACAGACAACAGGAGACCAAAGTGAACATCATGGCGGTCAGAGAGATACCGAGTTTCACCTCAAATTCATTCGACGTTCCCCTCTTCTGTGATTGGCAGGAAAAGTGAAAGCTGCACCAGTGCGTTCAAGGTTGACCACAATGAGTTGCGAAAAAGCTTTTACGTCTTTGTTACACGTCCTGTCCATTTCAAACTTAACTTACCCATCGTCTCCGTCTACCTTACAAATTTCATGACGCCTACAATTTCAGCACTGTGCAACCGTCATCACCTTCTTTGTAGCTCGCCCCTCTTGCCTCCTTCCATCCACAGGCTGTTAGAAAATACAGCACGCTGGATGATGACTTTCTAACGTCAAAACATGCATCGTTTGTTTCAATAGGTTTAGAAATTTTTATTATGTGCCGTGATAGTTAGATATTTTTAAGACTCTGCGTAGTTGAATCATGTTGTAAAATTTATGGCAATTCGGCCTTGGTAATTTAATGTACCCAAAACGTCGAGAATTATTTATTTTTTATTCCATCAATGAGAAACGCGAGATAATGCACCAAGATTTTACACGCTTTGATTTTTTCATCTGTCTTGAAAATAAATTTGATATCGTTGGAATTTATCTGAGCTCAGGTACTAATATTTTTGCAGATTTCATTTTTCGCTTTTTTTTTAACCCTTGTTGGTGTTCCCACGAGGAGCGAGTATGGGAAAAACGCGAGAAGTTGCATTGATGTATATGTGCCGGTATTCGAGTTCTTTATGAAAAAATTATAACGTTGCTTCGGTATCTGAAGTTCGCGAAAGAGTAGACTAGAGCGTAAGGATGGGTTTTGAGATGATTAATTGAGACCATTTCATCATTTTTCTTATGGTCTGGTCGATATGAGTTCTTTGAAGGAACAGAATTGTCGAGGTGTGAAAATTATCGCCGTAATAAAATTTCCTACATTGCCCATTTGACGATGTATTGTCATTGCTGCACACAACCTGTTATGGCCGGTTACTCGATATTCACAAAAACATGCCCACGTGCATGTGTTGTTGCCATCTCGAAATGTATTTTAAATTGGCAATCAATACTTCCAAGTAATTTACGCGTGGCCCTATTTATAGGGTAACTGCAACAAATACAAGTATACTTTTCATGGTATCGTGCTCAACTTTGTGAACATTATCTTGAGGGACAAGACAAACTTTGTAAATTCACAAGAAATTATTAATACGATACTACCTGTTTCATCACATAGGTGACATCTTCAGGTACCTGGAACTACCTTCCATTACGCATGCAGAAATAATGTTTCGCGAAATTCTTATATCTGTAGCATTAGGTAAAACACTTCCCAAAAATTAAATCGGTTATTAGCGAACGAGTTATTCTAAAGTTTACTGATTGCACTGTCCTTACCTGCCGAATTGAGCAAGCCGGCTTTAGGCTATTTAACAGATAATTTACCATTTCCGCACTAAACTTATTTTCATCATCCACACATCTCTGCGTAGCTTTCCTGGTCAGCGCCCATATTTCCTTGGGTTCATATTCATATTTGGCGCAGACACATCAAGCGGTCACGTATATTTCGTCATGCACTACAACGTTTATTATTTACTTCCTTCCAATTTTCTTTGTTCTGCTTAACACCTCCTTTCCCTCGCTTTCTCGTGCAGCTCATGTTTCTGTTCCCCATCCCGGAGGTCGAGGGAGAGGGGAGAAGGGATCCTTGGCGTATCGACTACCCTTCTTCCTCTGCCGGGATCACGTCCTCTGCTGCCCAGTCTCGTTCTCTTTCCTTTTCTCTTGCTTGAACTTCTCATCTGACTCCTCTCCTCGCTTCTTCCTTGGCCTTCTTATATCACTTCGGTCGGTCTCCACACCTTTAGGGAATTTTCTCGAGGTAGTAAGGAATAGTTCTCTCCTGGTGTTAAACTGCGCCTCCGCTCCAGTGTCCACAACTATTTCGGAACCTCATGGAACCTAACCAATGTTTTCGTTCAGCAAATGGGGCCCCCAATCGCTAACACTCCGCTAGTCAACGCAGTATCATAATTCCGAGATAATTTTCTCACTCTCGTTTAAAGTTTAGGTAAAATGTTATCGTCAAATTTAGTCGTTTTCGAACAGTTTACATTAAATGGCCATTTTTTTTACATTTAATCGCCAAAAAGTTTCGATTCTAATGCACGGAAATACACGATTTGATCAGGTCACCTTATGCAACTATCGCTCATCCGCATTTATCGACTTGGATTCGCACTTTTTCGACGGCCATCAACCGCTACTATAACGCAAAACTACTGGTAGCCAGTGGTGAGGCAAAATGCGGTGCTCTCCCTTCTACTCCGCCTTCTTTCGCACGTAAAGCTCCCCTGGTTCCGAAGCTTTCACCGTATTCAGGTGCATGTGCACCAATCCGTTGCAAGCCATCATTTTTTTAACTCGCGGGTTGGAAAAAAGTCGTAGGAACACTGAGTGGTATTCGGGTTGAAAGGGACGCAGGTGAAGGCGCTCGATGATAGCGTATTTTGGGACGACTTTTGCGAAGAAATTTTGAAGACAGGGGAAGAGGACGAGAAAATGGAAAATATGACTGGACAGAAAATTTTCTGACCACTTAACATTAGAGAAGGCACCGGGGAGCGGTCGAGGGACCGAATTGGATCGGGCGGGAGGTCACGAGATTTCCGGGTCCCAGACTCGGGAAGCGTGGGGGGGGGGTGGATAGAGGTGGATTTCCTGTCCGGGGTGAAGAAGATTGGAAGATTAAGGACGGTGGGGAGTGGGTCGTGTGATTACTATAAATGCAGGGGGGAGCAAAGGGTTTCTGTGGTGTGGTGGTTTTTTCTTGCTGGGATGAAGGGCGTCGTGCGAAATGGAAGAAGTAGAAGAGAGTAGTGTGCTGCGGTTTAGGGGTACGGACTGAGCGTCGTGAAGGGTGGAGGGGCGAGGTGGCAGATGAGCGGTTTTTTTTATTACGTCCTTCCCGCATTCTCCCGGCTCTCCCCTTTGTCCTTCCTCCCTTTCAAAGCGGATGTGTTACCGAGAATGTTTTAAGGGAAGAGAAGGAATCCCATTCGTCTCGGCAACAATCCTCCTTCGGAGGATTGGAGGGTTGAGAGGAAGTCTGGTGGTGGTGGTGGATATTTTACGAGAGCAACAAAATTGCGAGTGATATCCCCGGAAGGATCGTTCCCTGTCGATGCTCTTCGTAACGAAAGAAACCCGGGGCAGATGATTAAGTGCCGGGGTATTGGGGAGGGGTTTGTGGGGGGGAGGACGTGTGGTGAGCGCCCTTTACGCGGTACCTAACCCTGTTCCAATTTCCGACCGACTCCCTATTTACCGTTTCGGGAAACTGAACTCCTTGCCCGGTCCTCTGTTACGAGAGTGAACTGAGGGGCGATAATCCCGGGCTACTTCGTCCCGGATTCTAATTGCTGTTTTGAATGAACCAGCAACTTCACCGACTTAATTTAGTGGATTCGGTCGTAAAAGAATTGAGGGGTACGGCGAAACCCAGCTTCCCCTAACCCAAAAAAAAGCGCAGTTAAATTCTAAGGAATTAACTTTATCTATAATTGTGATTGAAATAACCTTCCCACAAACTATTACGTGGAAACCATTGGTAAATTTTTTCCACGTAAATAAAAAATGTGCAAGTACCAAGTATATCTTATTATGATTTATTTAATAATCAAATAATTGTTTATGAATACAGTAAGTAATGGTTAATCACTAATGTTATCAAGGGATCTCTCAATAATTTTCCAAGGTTTCTTTCAAGGTAATTGTTTATAATATGAAAACTTGATGGACCATTTAGTATTAGTTTTGCCGGCAGTTTTCTTCGGACCTTCAATGAGCAATTTTTAGTAAGATAATTTTTTTGTGATGATCGAGGTTTTAGTGAATAAATTTATTTTTACTGCTATTTGAAACTTGGACTTAGGTGATAAAACTAACAGTGGAATTACTAGAGATGGTGCACTCAAAGCATTCCCTACAATATATGGTTTTATAGAGTCAGTTGCTCCAAGTTAAGTCCTCGGAGATTACAAGCCGCATCGAAGTATCATCGACCACAAATTGAAGTAAAATAGACCACCGTGGTAAGAGTATAAACGTTAGAATTGGAGAAAGAGAATATTGAGTTCTTACGTTATTCTCCAGTAAGAGAAGGAGAATAATTATACCAAAATTATCTGGCTCAAAAGCGAAATTCTCCACTAACGAAATTATCGCACGATTTCCGAATGGAGGAGTAAAATACTGTTTTCTCATCCCTCAATATTCGCTTTACTGCTAGAACCAGTAATCGCTTTTCTGTGTTGGAGTACTCTTTGCAGAAATTTAATGATCATAGGGATGATGAACTTCATTCGGTACAAAGGCATTTAGCAGTGTATTTCATCTAGTTTTCTGTATGAATATCTCTTAAATGCGACGCACGATATTGAAAAAATAATCGTTATTTTTGTTTTGCACCCCATTTGGGCAGGACATCTCATTTAAGAAATAATCGGTGCTTAATCTCAAATATTTATACATCAGAAATCCGTATAGAAATACCATCTTTAAAAATATTTCTATTGGGAGGATTTGAAATTCAATGTGGCAGTCTTTTCTAATATGTCAATTTTTGCCTTTCTTATTATATGGCATAAAACCAGTTGAAATTAATTATCTATACATATATGTATATAAGTTTATTCATATATATTATATGTATATATACATATATATGTATACACACACACCCTCCCATGGACTATAACCTTGACGCAGTAGAAGGGGTTGTGAGTTCCGATGACCCCTACAGCTTTGCTGGCGGGGGCAATGATAATTGCTCCTTGTAGGGTCACCCATGCCAGATAGGTCGAAGGTTAGGAGTCTGACGAAAAGTAGTCACAGCGTCCTACGGGAATCAGGCCAATCGGCCACGTGTCGTACCCAGTAGCGGGAGGGGCAAGGCTTCCGCTGTCGTCATCTCACGAAACCCTTGCAAAATAAAAAAGTAGGAAAGAAGACGCCGAAGAAGAAGACCAAATTACTTAAAATAAGAATTTTGGAATGTAAGTACAATGTGGAGGACAGGAAAATTGGAGAATATTAAACGAGAGATGAAAAGAAGAAATATAGATTTCATGCGAGGTGAGATGGAAGGATAGCGGGGATTGCCGGAGTGATATTTATGGAATAATATTCGGCGGCGGGACGAGAGCCAACGAGGGGTTGCCTTAACATTGAATAAAGAGGTAGGAAGAAGCGTAGTCAACATAGAACAAGCAAAGGATAGAATATTACTCGTAGAGATTAAAGCAGAGCCGACGAGCTTGGTCATTGTTAAGGTATACATGACACCGAGCAATCCTAAGGAGCAAGAAGTCGATAGACTATACGATCAGTTAGAGGACAATCGCGTGTCTTCCTGCTGGGAAAAAATTTATAATGATGGGGGATTAGAATGCGACGGCGGCCGAAGGAAGAGATGGTGATGAGGTAGGGGACTACGGTTTAGATATAATGTAGGTTAGGTTAATAATATATACAGTTTAGGTTATTAATATATATATATAATTATATATTATAAATTTTCGCACATAGAAATAGACATATAAGGAAAGGGGATAGGAAAACACATAAAACACCAACACAGGAAAGGTGGGGAAGGCGGTTTTGATTTTCAAGTTTGAATATATATATATATATATATATATATGTGTGTGTGTGTGTGTGTGTGTGTGTATATATATATTGTTTCTGTATATATAAATATATATTTACTATATATGAACACAAACATACAGATACAAAATATTCAACATACAGAAACATAAAGAAAGGACACTCACAGTATGTATTGACGTTTCGACGGCTCGACCGTCGTCATCATGGCGTTCTCTGGGAAGAGCGGAGAGAACATGTACAGGGAAATGGTAAGGGGAGGAGAGGTAAGGAACTAATAGGAAGCGGACAAGGTGGGGGAGGGGAAATGTTGGCAGCGTTGGATGAAGTCAGTGGGCTTGGTTCAGCCCGGGGGGTTTAAAAGATTGGAGCACCCAGATATGCGCCATCTCGCGGGTTTTCACCTCTATACTGCTAGCGGAATTGGGAAGGGTTTCAATCACCGAAACAGAGAAGCACTCATCAAAAGATTGGTAGTGGGAAGCAGTGCGAGTAGGGATGGGATAATTAAGGAGGGAGGGAGATTTGGTGGAATCCCACCAAATCACTCACACTCTAATTCACACTCTAACTCACATGTAACTCTTTTACCCTAATTATATTTCCTCGGACTGTTAAAGGGTAGACAATGAGAAGTTTCCTCGAGACCTAAACTATTTCATGTGCAAATATATTTTATCCTGAAAGTAAGTAGTCCCGGAGAGATTAAATTTAGGTCATCAATTTTTGTCTTCTCACAGTGTTTTTATCTCTCTTTCGATGACAGAGCCTCTCCGTAGACAAGCCATTGTTAAATGAGGAGTGCCATAACTCGGTGAATCGACCACCCTTCCAAGGCCACAAGGCCGTCGAAAAAATTTGGCGCAGCCGGGGAAGTAAACCCACGAAGCAAAAACACTGCCGGCGTCGTTCACGCGCCGCCATGTCCACCGCCGATCCGAGAAGAACCTTCGGCCAAGTCCGTGAAAGGAAAGGAAATAAAAACAGGCGAGGTATACCGAGGAAGATCGACGGGTGTTTTGGGACGGCGAAGAGGGGGGCGTGGGGGTGTAAAGTGTATCTTAGCCTTCGGGGACGCTTTCTGTCTCCCTACATTTTCCGTCTCCTTCCCCGCCCTTTCACCTTCCCCCCCGCATGCTTTCCCTCGATTCCTCCCGCCAAAGGGCTAATCAAAGCCTCGCGAATGGCAAGCACGAGCCCAATAAATCTCCACTCCTCTCCGTTCGAGACAGCGGGAATATTCTCACGTTTTATGCATGAAGCTTTCCGGTTGTCTATTTGCCGGATGGGAGAAATGCAATATTCTTGTCTGCAGCCGATACGTCGCTGTATGGAGCTGCTGATCGGAAGGTCTCCACCCCATCTCTTTGATGCTGTAAGTCATCGCGACCTGTAGAGTGATACCGGAGGGGAAAAGTTACAAGAAATAATGTCGCCGATATTTTCACCGGGACTTTAATAATGTGTAAAGAAGAATCCGTTCCTAATGTCACTGACGGGTGAATCCTAAGTGAAAAGTGAAGCATAAAAGAAAATTTTGTCTTTATTCAATCAATTGTAGAAACTTGAAGAATGCACGAGGTTATATGTTTTAAGGGAACGTATTAACCAGCTAATCTAACTTTTCCATATTCTTAACATTATTCTGGTTTCTGAATATGTATATATGCCTTAGAGAAATACATTACAGGTCATATATTTTGTTGAAAATGTTATAATCTTCCTTTATATCATCAAGTGTGCAAAGTTATGTGCATGGGTAAAATTTAAAATAGTAAACCTAATAAATCCTCCGGGCTCGATGAAATAACCGCTCGTATATTTGAGAATCTAGCTTCGGAAAATACGCCGTATCTAGAAATAATATTTAAGAAGTGGCTTGTAGATCACAAGCTTCCCGGATATTGGAAAACGTCTAACGTAACACCAATATTTAAAAACGGAGACAAGAAGGTACCGAGTAATGATAGACCTATTTCCCTCACATCCATTTTGTGTAAGGTTAAAGAATATATAGTTGCTAGTTCGATCGTAAGACACCATGATAATCAGGAGTTATTAATGAAAAATCAGAACGGTTTCTGAAAAGGTAGATCTTGCGAGACACAACTTGCGCTTTTTGCCATGATATTCATATTTTGAGAGAGAGAAATGTTCCATTGAACGCGATTTTTCTAGATTTTAAGAAAGCTTTCGACAAAGTACCTCATAGTAAACTACTTGCAAAACTAGAAGAATATGGCATAGATTAAAATATCCGGGGTTGGAGTACAGACTTTTTGAATGGTCGGGTTCAAAGAGTAGTGACAGATGAAGTTAGCTCAAATGCAGTGGAACTTACTTCAGGTATTATCCAGGGAAGTATCATCGGACCTCTTTTATTCCTACTTTACGTTAACGACGTTGACTCCGTAGTCACTGGTAAGATACGCTTATTTGCCGACGATCCTGGGGTTACCGTGATACCCGTGATCCCGAGGACACAGCAGCTCCGTCATATGACTATAATGCTATACAACACTGGTGTGACACTTGGCAATTAGAACAAAACTTAAAAGAGTTAGTTGTGATAGTTTTTTGGAGAAAGAGCAATTCCCTCCCGAACGCCTACTGCATTGAGAACGCCGAAATGAAATGTGTAGACTCAATTAAATACCTAGGTGTTACCCTCACTCACGATCTTTCCTGGGTGAAACATGTACGGGGAATAAATGGACAAGCTAACAATAAAGTAGGATTTATTAGAGGAGTACTAGGTAAATGTGATGAAAAGGTCAAATAAAAACGTTATCTGTCGTTTGTTAGGTCTCATTTAGAATATGCTGCAAGTACTTACACGTGTAAGGGATCTTCACGAAGTTGAAATAAAGGTAGAATTGAATCGCGTGCAGCGTAGAGGAGCTATATTTGTAAAACGTTGTTATGATAAACTTAGTAGCGTATCCAAAATATTAGAGCAATTAGGCCAGGAATCACTCACGGGGCGAAGGTTAAAGTACAGATTGATATGTTTGCATAAATTGGAAGGAGGTCTCTTTAATAGTGATGTTGAAAATGTATTATTACCGCCATTGTACTTCGGTAGGAGAAATCATGCTAATAAACTTAGAGAGATTAAGTGAAAGCAGTTAGATTTATGATGTCATTTTTTCCACGAACGGTAGGGGATCATAATAAATTTGTTCGACCGCGGTATAGTCATGTTCGGGTAAAATTATTCTGGTCTCTATTCACCCCCTGCCACACACCCTTGCGGTGGCTTGCATGGTATATAGTATATGAATAAATAAAATTAAGGTTTATTCATTAATAATTGCACTGATTTATTCTCCCCAAATTAACTGATTATGACAGCGTTTCAATTGATATTATCTCAGGTTAGCTCAACCTAAATTATTATATGGCTATTATTTAGAATGATGTTACGTCTCCTTACCTTTATAAGGGTATTTGTAAGAGACCCTGACTGACTTTTTTATATGAATAATTCTTTCCCAAACTCGTGAATTTTAATTGTTTAAAATAAAAATCTGTAGTCGTATTTTTTATGAATATCTCAGCAGCTTGGGTACTTTAGGCGTACATCTGATAAAAATCGAATTAGCAATACAACATTATTCAGTGTGAGTTAGTCAGTATTATTAACTCCTCTTTCTCCCTGCCCCTCGCTCTCTCTTTCCTTGCTTTCTTTCATTCCCCAATTCTGGGAAATGATAAGGCTTTTCTTACATATTTGTTGTCCAAAGTACGGCTCGTGGACATGTCCTAGTCATTATAATCCTTAATTTTGCCCCGAAAAGCATGGGTAGGATTTTGTCGCAAAATGTTAATGCGATACGAAACATGAAGCATACATGTATTTAAAACAGACCCTCCAAAATTCGTGAACACTACAAAGAGAGAAAACGCAAAAATATAGTGCTAAAATGCATCCAGTGAGTTTATTTTCTCAGGGAAATCCATTTAAAATGTCCGTTTGCCCTTCTGGATGGCTTTTATAGCTCTTATGTTGCCCGTTAAAAGTTCGCATGCGATTTTTTTACGTTTTTGAGTCATGTAAGATTTTATATCCAAGCAAAACGTCACCCAAGATCACCATATAGCATTACATCGCTACATATGCTCGTCGTAATAATATTTTTATTCTTACCCGTTGGAGAATTCGGTCTTCTCCGGCACTACGTACGTTCATGAATATGTACCCGCGATGTAGATGGCACAACGTCTGCGTCACTCGAATAAAATTGTTCGATCTAATGGGCCCCTCCAAGACTCCCATCAACAACACCGTAGAACCTCGCTTACCGGATGTTATATGGCAGGGTCAAGTCGAAATTTTATCACTCATCCTTCCAACTGCGCGGTGACAGTCCAAATTGTTTTCAAGGAAAAGTACTTTCGAGTCGTCAAAAACATTCTTGATGCGACGAAAGCAGTCTGAATAGGGGAGGATGTAGTGTGAGGAAGGTTGATGTGGAGCTGGTGGATATGAGGGGTGGCCGGTTAGGGTTCGAGAATAGGTTTGGGCCAACGCGAGAGGATGAGAAATGAAGGGAAGTTGGAAGAGAGGGGTTGGCGGTTTCGGGCGGTTGTCTCTGCGCTTTTTTTTCTCTCCTTCTGCCTCTTCAGTCCCCAGGGGCGGCTAAAGAACAGCCAGAAACAGGAGTGGGAGGAGGAGCGGATTCGGAAACTTTTGTAGCCTGCAAGTTCCCCCCTTATCCCCTCCGGCCCCTCCGAGCCCCCCATCACCCTTCACCCTCCTCATCCCTCCTCCCCACGCCTTACCCCGCTCATCCCTCTCGCCCGCTGACGAAAATGCAATCTTTGCACCAAAGTGCAAGGCTGCAAAGGCAACTTCAAACAACTTCCTATATTGTATCTCGCTCGACCCAAGCTGTGGTCACAGGAATAACAGACCTTGCAGGGGTGGAAGGGTAGTGAGGCAGAGGGAGATCGAGAGAGGAGCCTGGAGTCAGGGAGGATCCAATTCGAGTGCGACCTCTGAGCCAAATATCACGCCGTCACACACCGACGCGCCGTCTAGATTAAATCCGGGACGTATTGAGGGAGGCTGCGAGGGAGCTTTTGCCAAAATAAAGGAATCTTTGGAGGTCGAGCGTTTGTTTTTTGCTCCTTTATTTTGGTTTTTCCCCTTATCGTAGGAAAAAAAAGAAATCCTCTCCTCCTTTCATGGTTTCGAGTTTGGTCTGTTCCATCAGGAGAGGTACTTCTACTCTTCGGGTAGATTCATGTCAAAGCATCTTGAGACTTTCCATTCCCGGTTCCTATGGGACTCGTTGATGCAAATTTTACGAAAAATAGAATTTGTATTCATTTTTTGGTACGATTTCCCCTGCAGAATGTTCACCACTTGACTGTAGGTGTATGAGATATGAATATGCTAAGGTTAATTGGAAACTAATATTTTTTTCAAGTACGTGGCATATCCAGAAGAGTGCGCCATTTCCCTCGCTGGTTATATCGCTCTGCTGCTTCGATTTTCTCGGCTCTCTCATTAGAATACACCTTCCGAACTTCGATGCACGTTTTGAAAAAAAAGATCAATTTCAATCTGCTGAATGTAGGTGAAATATGACATCAGATTATTCCAAGGAACGGAAACAGAGAAATTCTTTATAGATTTATCGGGAAAGAGAGCGTCTTCTATGTGAAATCTCTGTACATTGCGTGCAACGCTGGCTTTGAAAAACGAAGTTATTGATATAAAAATCAGCTGTTGGAAAAGATCAGAAATTTTCCTTTCCTATAACCATTGTCGTTTGCACATTTATTTATTTGACATGGCCTTGTATCATATTGAATCTATCACATTTTTCGTGAAGTCAAGACTACCCGAATTGAGAATACCTTCACGGACCCTGTTCCAACAGAAGATTATTGTTCACCCAATTAATTGACAGAAACCAAAATTATACAAGTAACCGTGCATTGTAGGCAAATATTTACGTCGACGTCTTGTGACAAGAGACCGATGGTGGCAACCTCCTAATCCTACCCTCTCTCCCCCTCTTTCGAAACATCGCAATCCTAAAAGAATCATATATAAATAAATAAATATATATATATATATATATTTCAGAGTCATCGAACCTCGTAGTTGTTAACCCGAGGGACCAGGGAAGAAGGAAGGGAGCGTGAAGTGATCAGGAGAGGCGTTGAAAGAGTCGGAGAGAGGATGGGACGCTAGAGGGTGGCGCGGAGGAGTGAAACGGGTCATGGGGTGGTGGTCAGGGAAAGAAAGGTAGAAGTCGAATCCTAAGGGCGTGCGCCCCGTTCCTTCTTTTATCCACCCCCATATTCCCCACCCCTGAAAACTCTTTCCCTACACTATCCCGTTGACAAAAATCACTCGGAAAGATACACGCACACCAGCAAAATCACGCACACACAACGTCCCTGGCCCAAGAGAGCCTTCTCTCCCCCCTCCACCCACCTCCCTTTCCATCCCAGAAAGAACAATATTCCCAAGAGGTACAAACTTTAGCGAGAATCGTGCGGGAGTCCAAAGGGAGGCACTTTTATGCTCCGTGCCTCCAGACACTGACAGCGACCCGTCCGACTCCCTGCTTCCCTCTCCGTCACCACCCTCCCTTCCCCCGCATCCACCCGTCCCCTAACTCTCCACTCCCCTGACTCCGCCTGCCCCCACTCCACCACGCCATCCAACCTACTTCTTTCTAATGTATATCCCTCCTACCCACGTTCCCCATTCTCCCATCACCCCCGTTCTCCCATCCCAGGAATCCTTCCCTCTCTCACTATCTCCCCACCCTCCTTCCTTCCATGACCCCCAGTTCCCGTTTCGAGTGGGGTTGATGGACGGGGGAGAAGTTCCCCATACGTGCGGGGCCTTCAACCATGCAGGCGCGGGTTTGAATTCCCAAGGAGGTCACCTGTCAAAACCGAAGGGATGAGGGGTGATGGAGGGAGGGATTGGGAGTGGAGGAGTGATGGAGGTGCTCCGTCATGTATCCGTTACCCGGCAATACGTTCCGGTATGAGTGCGCGCGGGGAGATTAACTGCGAGTCCCCACGAGACACATTGCGCGCAATTGATTCACTCTCCGTGTGCGTGCCGTGGTGGTGGAACGATATGGTCATCGAACAGTGGATGGTGGTCAAGAGCGTGGTTTAAAGTGTCGACAAAATGCCTGAGTGCAAGGTTACCCAAGGTGGTGCATTTTGTGCTTCGTCGGCAGAACGTAAAGCCGCTCGAGGGTCCGCATTTTTTTCTATCTATCCAAAAACGTTTCGAGAAGACGCGAAGAGTCTCGCTTAAACCTTTATGCTAGATGGTGATGAGCTCTATTACTGGAACGTGATTTAGAAACCTACTAAATAGTGAGTTAAATTTTTAAAAAATCCCCAGTAATTTTAATACGCTAAATCAAATCTTTTAAGTAAGTGGTCGCGAGAAGTTTGACTCACCGTTTCATCGAGGAAGTTATACTATACTTCTGTTAGTAAGGTAGGGGTAAGAGTTCTTGACATTACTTATGTATATTCATCAAGTGTACAATACTTATTTAAAGAACAAGTAACATAAATCATTTCTAATGACATCTTATGTTTGTTAGGCAAAAGTAAACAATTACTGACATAGTTACATAGGTTTTTAATGTACTAGTTTTAGTTTGACATCATCGACTGGCAGGAACTGCAGAGATATGTCTACTATTATCATAGAAAAACTATGAGAAAAGTTTTCTCATATTTTTGGCTTACAACCAAAGTCAATTTTATTATTTCTATTCGAGTATACTTTCAAAGGAATATCAGAAAGAATTAATGGACTGGAATTTTCATAATGGAGTCATAAAATCAAAATATCTTGTATTGCATTTCAATAAGCATTCCTTAGTTTTTTCTATTAAAAGAAACAAGGTCAATTGAAAAGAAAGGAATAAACCTATTTAGCACCAAATGACATGCTAAAGGAGTAGCTGATATTTAAAATATTTATTAATAAGTCTTTGGATAAGACAGAACGATATGGTCTTTGGATTTTGTGAATTCTGTTTTATTTTTTGAAGAAATAGTATGTCATAGTATAAAATACCGTAACTCTCTCTCTCCTTCTCTTTAGTTGTTCTGCCGTGTGACAGGTTCTCTCATGGATTGCCATGTCTTCCTGCCTCGGGCCATTCTTTTCATTCCTTCCATTTTCTCCCAATTTTAATCATGTCCAACATCATATTTCTAATAAACATCGCATAAAAGACTTTTTAAAAATACCTATAATTTATCACTGGGAAAAATATGGACTTTTAAATTTGGTTAACGAACGTATTAGGTTTTTCTTCATAATACACGAAACGTTTTAGTATAGCTTAATGAAATATGGGCTAAATCAACAATAAAAATGTTTTAATAGCAAAAAAATTCATTTCGTTAAAAAATATTAAGAAGAGAGAGGTTATCCTGATAACAGTTGCCAGAGATTAAGCCAATTGATACATATTAAATAGAGAGAGATGCATCAGCTCTTAGAATCGAAAAGCGAGAGAGGGGAACTGGGGAAAAGTAAGAGTGATATTAAAGTACACAATATTGGTTGTGTTTAAGAAGCACGAGGAGTGGGTGAAAGAGAAATTAATAGAATATCATGCATTATGATTAAGGTAAAAAAAAGACCATCTAACCTCGAGCGTTTCTATTTAGATACTCTTATTTGGCATTCGTATTACGAAGTAATTGTACACGTCATGTTATTTCATCTGATGTTCTTGTTGTGGAGCACATATTTAAATTGATATAAACACTGCTGGTTTCAACCATTGCTGCCATAAATGGTGAAAAGTAGCATCAGAGCCATCAAAAGGGGTAACTCTGCTGCAAGTAACTTTAGAGCCTAACGATAGTTTGACGTAAAATATAGTTAATTTAAATTTGTAACCAGCAATAATTTACAAAATTTGAATATATTCAAAAAATGTACATAATAAACGAAAAAAATGGTAATGTTCCCCATGCCCATATACTCATACTTGAAAAGCGTGGTGATTTACATAAAAACACATTTTTCTCTGGATATCTGACTCTTAAAAGTGTATTTTTAAAATGTCCAACATAGAAGTAAAATCAATTTATAAAAATCACGTAAATATTCCGCAAAGTGAATTAATCAACATGGAAATTATGATGCTATCTATGCTACCTACTAGTATGAAGCTATCTTGCGTAACTGTATTGAAGAGTTTAATGCCATGTAGAGAAACTAGCCGCTATTGGTACACAATAATGTTTCATGCAATTGATTACGGCATTTCAATTCTTAAGTACGACATTATGCTGTTTTAATTTAAATGTGAGTTTAAAATGTGATGTTTAGTTGAAATCCATTTATATTTAAAAAATTTTTGTGCATCTGCGGAAATAAGCACTCTTTAAATTCATGAAAGAAGTAATTTTTCGAAATTGCATTATTCAAAGAGGTAACCATTTGTGTAAACAAATGATGCCTCAGTTTAATTTTTTGTTCACGGAATATTTACACCACATTCTGATGGCTCTTAATCCATTCATTATGATGCCTACTAAATATTTCACATTTGTGTCAATGAAGTGTCTTAATCTTTAGAGTAATTGTCCAATTATATTTATTTTTGGAAGGACATAGTTTCAGCGTATCTAATTTGTGAAACAACTCCTGACATATAAAAATATTTTCTTCCATTTTTTCAATCACTCTACCTTTGGAATATTGGGCATAACTATGGAGTGGAAACATCACGTAGCTCTACTTCAGTATCGATTCTTCTCCAAATTATACGAAAATAAGCTGAATAAATAAAATTAAGTTAATGTTTTAGTATTTTTGTATCATTTTTTACCTGAAGATTTCGTATATTTTTAAGAGAAAGAGTAAGCAAAAAATGGTATTCCAGTTTAATTCCTCTTTGAATACTTATTCTCTCTTTCTTTCCCTGGGCGGTAGATTTTTATTGGTTCAGTAAAAAAATCATTTCTAACTTATAATTACATTAATCTATTTCCTTGAAGGTGCTCTAGAAGTATACTGGAACGTTCAATGATAGCGTTCCTGAAAGGTATCCATAAAACATTAATGACCGGCTCATTTTTATGAGAAAATCTCGGATTAAACTGTGAAATGAGTTACATTTTATCGATCTCTTAAAATTTGAAACCCTTTGAAAATTTGGTGCGAAAGGATATTACTATTTCAACCCCTATTTGCTCTCCATACGATCCGTCATCAGAAAGGATATTTCCACGGGACAGAATGGGATGGTTCACTGGAAGATGTGCTCTCCATCTTATCTCCCGGAGGCCGCGATGAGTATGTGCAGCGCCCTCCCCCTCTCACCTCCCGATGAGAGAGAACGAGAAAGAGAGAGAGACTCGGCAGGAAGACTTAATGCCCGTGACACAGAGGAGATGCTCCCGCGCGGCTCCAGCCTCTCCGAGCCGCATCCATTTTCCGAGTGCAGCTTAAGTCATTTTCTATGTGCCGGCGCTCTCGGGCATAAACATTTCCTCTCATCCCTTTTCGGGGAGGACCCGCGAGCGAACAAGTGCTTTCCCATGGCTCGTATCCATTGTGAGCCCCGCCGCGCCGCTCGTGCGGACCACTCGGCCTTCCCTCGCGCTCCGGGCGGAGTGAAGGAGGCCCTCCAAAGAGCTCGCTCGAAATTTCATCCTCCTCCACCGACCCCCCACCGCGCCGGGCAATCAAAAAAAAAGGAAAATAGGAGCAAAATAAAATGAGAAACTGAATTAACGGCAGACTGAAAATTTTTCTCTCCGCTTGAGCTACAGTTTTCAAAGTTCTTCAGGGTGCCCGTAAAAAACACCTCAGAACGTTACAGATGATTCCTCTATGTTACTCGAGTGGTTTCTTAAGCGCAATTATCGAAGGGAATTGGAAAAGAATGTCGAATGAAATTTGGTGAGATCATAAAAATGTCAAATGGCAAAAGACTCCGAATTTTCATAACATTTTAGCAACTAGAGGAAGCATACTAGCATGAAGTTTCGGGGAAGTTTTTAACTTAGAACAAAAGGGAATGTATCCTCGTCAAAGCTTAGGAATTTTTATATGGCATATATTACTTGAGGTGTGATGTTCATAAGTGGTGCTTTCAGTATGACGATGAATTATTTGTTTAATTACGTATGTCTAAGCCGTATTTTCATGTGACAACTGCATATTTTAATACAGATTTCACTCAGTCAATTTTTCCAAATAAAACTCTTGAATTATCTTGAAAGGAATGCCTCTGGTTTGAAAGGAAAATCAGGAAGAAAACTAAAGGGATGGATGGTTTTCACCCATGATCATACAGTGCTGTCCCTTGCTAAGGTAGCAGTAGTTTTAGGGGAGGCGACCGATAGCCAAGGTTATTTGCGCCATTAGGGATGGATGGGGAAGGAATGGTGGAGAGAAACCCGGCGTCGGCATTAGTCTACTCTTATCGAAAGGCGCCAAGGGGTCCGCAGTTAAATGACGGACGTCTTACTAACTCAAAGTGCTCTCCACAGAGCACCTGAAATAGGGATCGGGATACCACTGAAAAATATCTCCCTCCGGGATTCAAGCTCGGGCTCTCTCGGTGGGAAGCCTGTACGTTAGCCACCGAACCATTCCGATCCCTCCTTACTAAAATTCCTTAGTGCAACAGAAATAAACTATGTTTGTAAAGGGATGTTTACTAGCCAAATCATCGTAGGCAGCTTGGGAATACGTTTTTCTCATAGAATACATATATATCACTAGAAAAGTGTGTAACAAAAATCAGGTAAAATTTTTGGCCAAATGTTTACGTATCTCGACGTCTATAGTGAAATGACTTACGATTTGTAATTACTTTTTGTGCGTACTCATACCTTAATGAATATACAATTGAAGCATGCTTAGTATCAGAGATAATGGAATAATAGAGGAGCGGTACGGTGGAAACTATGGTTAAAACACGTATTTCCCAATTTCCTTAAGATGAAATGGTGCGAGATATAAATTGAAAAGTCTTGAATTATTTGTTCTATGTGGCATGTTCGCCAAATTTACGTATGAATCAAGAGAAGAGAAGATGAATTAAAAAAAAAGGTTAACAAAATCATTTGCCACGTAGGTAATTAAATTTGCTTAGTTTTTTGTTTCCATTCTTAACTTGAGTAACTTTGGAGAATTTGGCATAGGCTGCTGAAATGAGGACTGAATTTCCTTGGAATGAAAAATGAAGGAAAAATACTCCGAAAAATTCGGAGAATTTAAAAGTTTAATCATATAAATGTAATGAATGAAAATATTTCCTTATAAACATCAGCCGGCTCGTAAAGTACTCCCAGAGACGATTTTGTGAAAAAAGGGACTAAATGTAGCAGAAAACTGGCCCGATTTAAAATTTTTTAACTTTAATTTCAAAATTCAAATACAATGCAAGAAAATTTTCAAAATTAACCTGAATATAAAAACGACCAAAATTTGGTCGTTTTCTTCATTTTTAGTCATTTGTTCGTTAACTTCAGGTTAATTTTGGAATTCAATGAGTTATTTGTTGCCTTCACTACGGAGAAATTCGACAAAGTTAAGGACGAACTAGAATTTTTTTGTTTCAAATAGTATCTTTGTGTTAAACAACCCTATGCTCAAACGATACATACGTATATAATGGTTCTAAAAATAATGCATGCTCGAAGAGGAAAACTATGCTTTGGAGGTGTTAGATGAAATGTTCAAGACAAGGAAATGAAGAAGGATGTAAAATGTGGAACGACAGAAGGAAAAAGGCTAAAGAGTGTGATGGTGGAAGTATTTTGTTTGAAGAAAGTTAGATGGAGGAGAGACTGAAAATGTTAATGGAGAAGCTGTTCGCATACAACACAATATACAGAGGGGCTATTTTATCAGTTAAATTTCACATCAAAGGTGTTAGAAAAATCTTTCAAGTGACACATTGCTAGTTTTTTGCGCTTTCTGTCATTGTCAATGCAGTTGTCCTTTTACGAATTCTCACTGAGGTGATAGTAAATAACACAGGCCTGCAAAAAAAATTTTTTTTTGGTGCCGGGAATCTTTGTGATGATTTTAACTATATTTGTAGAGCTGAATCCAAATATGAAATCCGTTTTTATTTAACAGCTCTACTTTTTTAGATATGGCACATCTTACGATTAGTTGTTTTAATATTTGATATATTCCGGAAAATGATTTTCAAAGTTAAATAAATCTGTAAGTATACTAATCTATAACCACTCTGCGGTGTTCCTTTTATTTTCAAGAAACTGTGAATACGTTTTATGTATATTTCTATATTGTAGGCCAATGAGATAATTATTAATATAATATTCCCATATCATCATGTAGAAGATTTTTTTACGTAAGTACCAACATATCTATATCTTGAAAACTATAGCTGATAGGAAAAAACTAGTGTCATAATTGGATTCAGCACCCCAATTGTTCTTTAAATCAGTATTAAAAGCTCCGGCACCAAAACCACTGTTGGCCTGTGTAATCAAACATTTTAGAGAAAGTGTAGAAAGCTTAAGTAGAGGATAAGTCATGAGTAATCGATTTATGACTTACCCTCTACCTATTTCGCTGGTATAATAATCACCCAATACTGTGACCGACTTTTTTCTGAATTTTGTTTGCCTCAAAGCTGATTGTTTGCCGAACCGTATAGTTTCAGGCTTAACTTTGTGGAAACACCCCACATTGGAGAGAAATGATAATTTACAATTTTGATTTCCACTGTAGTATTTGTATTCACAAGACCCGGGTTTCAACAATTCATGTCAAAGTTGAAGATGAACCCGAAAGTGACACGAATTGTTGAAACCCGGATAATGTGAATAAAAATACTATAGTGGAAGGTGCAGTTGTTAATTATGATTTCTTTCCTTATTTTTAAAGTTTAATACTCTCTCATTACTATCATGAGCACTTTTATTTCGAAAGTATCTTATCCATTTACTACTTTCCATTCAGGAATCAATTCACTTCTATTGCATCACTGTAATCACCATTTATCGTACGGCTCAAAAGCACTCGAAAAAAATGTCCCTGGGGTAAGTTATCAGTGACTGTTTTTTTTTCTTTTCTGATGATATACCGTAACGTTCTTTTCACATCCCTTCGAAAACAGCCGCAGTGGCAAAATAGTCCGCTCGTGCGTCATTTGTTCGGAACTTGATTGAAAGAAAATTGAGTGTCGGGTCCTTCTCGTATTCTCTCCCTCTTGATGGAGGAGGTGCATGATGTCGTCATTATCATCAATGGTATCGCCACATCAAAAAGCGAAGAGCATGTAAAAATATGTAATGGGTACGCAATTCGTATGGGCGAGGAAACCCTAACTACATTTTCGAGCTCAGCTTTCCTCATTCAAACTCACTTTTTATCGTAGACCCTTATGTGGATGCACTACTATGAGATGATTGTTTGGTTCCTCTTCGAGGGATATTTTCTGGCAATAGCGCTGCCAACTCACTCAGTCACAATAAGCGTCAACACAATGGCTGTGCGCGCTTCTGTAAGTCGTGCACCCGCACGACGGCTTCTGCTTGCGAAAACGATCATCGGTGAATAAAATTTTATTTTCTATGCTTCTTTGTTCATCCTCCTTCATTCATCTCATTTTTACAGGCACCCACTAAAACAGTGAGTGGTGGAAATATTTACGAATAGTAACTCGCATGAATCACAATGTAACTGGATTTTTAGGGTATCCACGTCAAATATTGAAGGCGGAAAAAAGTGAATTGCTCTACAACCCCACATAATAGTTGCAACAAATACCGAGAATAATAACACTAATTAAAAACTTTGCTATGTTTCATTGAAGCTTTAAAAAGTGAAGATCCTTCGATTAATGATGTGGAGTCGATTTACCAAAATTTGATTTAGATGATAAAATACAATTGGTGAAGCGATTGGGTTTCTTAGCTTGTGGGAATGATTTTAAATTGAGATATCTCTAGGAAATTTTATATGGCAAACCTTCTACTTGTTTCCCAGAAAGAGCACTTTGAGTGCACGGCCCGTCAAATACGAGAAAGTACGTATATTGAAAGCTAAACCTGAAAAAATTTGTCATTCTCTACCTTTATAAAAAGCCTTGTGCATCTCAGAAATGCTTTATTAAAATTGGTTTTTGATGGTAAAAGCCTAACAGAATGCATATGGCGAAGGAACATTTCCTCTTGTAGCCGATCGATGCGTAACATCTGAATAGCTAGATACCGTATACTATATGCACTCTTAAGATAGTGGCATGATAACGTATTGCATTGCTCTCGAGGACCTGATGTACGCATAATTTCATATTCTCAACTCTATGTGCATCTTTGACATTAATAATTTCATATATCGTAAAGCCATCTCGGAAGAACAATTTTATGAGTGCATTCACCAAATTATTGCTCTTCTTATCCGTATCTTTTACAAATTACTTTTTTGACTGCCATCAAGTCACTTTCTCCGGACCTTCCTGAACATGCTCAATATACTTGTACGTTCCTTCTCACTAGTTTTAAATTAAAATTGAAAACGCTCTTCTCATATACCTTGTTTTTTTTGGCGACTTAACTTTCTCCTTTCTCTTTAAAGTTTTTGAAATCAACCATCTTGATTATGTAAACTGATTTTTTGTTGCAAACGCAGCCATTTTTATTTCTCCATTGCCTTTCTCATTTTTCTGAATAATATTTCTCCATTGCTATTGCTAGTAGCGGTGATTGCTCATTCGGATGGATAAGGGGGTAATGCATTCGCCTATGTAGAATGAGGTGCATTGCATAGGGGGTAATCCATTTTACATAGGCGAATGCATTACCCCCTTATCCATCCGAATGAACAATCACCGTTACTCATGTAATTCTGCTTCACTCTCTTCTCTTCCTATCCCTTTACACGCAAGTTCACACAACCTATCATTTGACGTAAGATATCCAACATAGAGGTAAGAACTCGCGAATCCGCATGCATCCTATATTTCCGATCCTTTAAAATTCCCACCCTTAACCGCCATCTTTAATTTCCTTCCCAACAGTCCCTAAACCTTCCGCCCCCCCTCCCCTCCCCAGGCACTCTTCCCTCAAAACCTCTCAGTCTGACCTGAAGAAGGCCTCGGAGTAGGCCGAAAGCTTAAATCATCTACAGTGTGAGTGTCCTTTTACGTGTTATCTGTTTTATTCTGTGTTCTATTGTACCGTCCAAAAGTTATATTGCTCTCGTGAGTACTTCCGCATCATCTATATATATATATATATATATATATATATATATATATATATATATATATATATATATATATATATATATATATGTATATATATGGCGCTTTATAAGATCGTAGATTTCAGTGTTTAAGTACCCTTTCTCGATAGCTCAGGTGGTTAGAGCATCCGCCGGGCAAGTGGAGAGATCCGGTGTTCAAGTCCCGGTCGAGGAAGATATTTTTGCATTCGTGATCTGCTCACATCCGCCATCCCCACCTCTCTTGTGTTCATTCTTTACATGTGTTCCTTTACCATTTTCCTTATCTCTATTTCAATGTGAAATGAATATTTATTCACCATATGGCGTAATTTCGTGTTTGAATGTATATATATATATATATATATATATATATATATATATATATATATATATATATATGTGTGTGGGTGGCGGTGGTCTAGCGGGTAGAGCGTTGGACTGCTGACCGGATGGTCCCGGGTTCGATTCCCGGGCAAGGCACTTTGGGCACCTGCAGCTCCGCCCAGGCTAGTTGATTTTTCGGGTACCAGATCTTCCTGGGAAACCATAACCGGCACAGGGAAAGGAACTGGCCCCCCTACCCTGATGTGTGAATATTCACACGCCGTCTAGGGCTTGGTACATGGGTGAGCTCTACCATCACCTACTAAACCGACCTTCGGGTTGATTACTGTGTTTATGGTTTATATGTATATATATATGCGGGTCGCGGTGCGGGTGCGGATGCGGGTCGCGGTGGTCTAGCGGGTAGAGCGTCGAATTAAAATTCGTAAACCGACCTTCGGGTTGATTACTGTGTTTTTTTATATATATATACACACACTCGTATGTGTGTGTACACACACGCACGCGGTGTGTGCATGTGATTTTTTGTATATGATTTTAGCATTTATATATTCCTATGTACATTGACAATTACGTGTTCCATTAACGGTTTCAGCGGCTTTTGATGTCCTCCTTTATCATCCTTCCATGCTCTCGTTATGTGCCCCTTCCGACTTTCCTCCCCCTCTTACCTTCATAAAACCGACTCCGTCTACTTCCCCACCCGAACGCCTTTCAAAACTCGCCCCATTTCCCCCAATTTCGCATTCATTTTTATACCCGAGGCTCTTCTTTCACCGCCCGTCCTCTCATTTCCCTCCAATCATCGCTTCATTTTCATTCCATGGCAAATTATTTTCCCTCCGAGATATCCCTCCGCCCAACCCTCCCCCGAAAGTCATTTCCCGATGAGAACTCACGTACACTTGACTTTTAGGAGGAGGCGACGGTGAGCGAGAGGGTGGGGCGGAGAGGAGGAAAATTGCTTCCTGTTTACCTTAAGCGAATAATTTTTGTGTCAAATTCCCGGGGTCGTATTACGCAAATCAGTTATACAAAACCTAATTCTTCCGTTTGCTCCCGTTTCTCTCTCCCTCTGTCCCGTCTCCTCACAAACCCTCTCCCGCACTTCTCCCTACTCCCCTCCCCCCTCTCCCTTCAGCGGGGTTGTATTCTCAGGAACATTCCTGTCAGTGGGTTGAAATACCTTAATGCCGTGAGATAGGAGAGGTAATTCTTGGCAGACGGGGGGGGGAGGTATTCTTTCCGAGGAAATCGTTTCCCAACTCGGTTTAGAGTTCGTTCTGAGTACTATATTTTTCCTCGGGAACCGTTATCGTCTCGCCTTCCACCCGCTTTCCTAGCGCAGGAATTAAGTTTGCGCCATTAAATGTCAAACGGTTTAATCAAATGGTGTTCTTTTTTGGAAATGAACCTCCGTTTCGTTGATAAACCGTATTAATTGTCCCTGTGGCACAGCTTCATGAGGCTTCCCCTTTACGAAATTTCCAGATTGAAGAAAGTGAATTATTTACATGATTCCGGTTGTGATTTTTTAAGCGTAATTTATTTATTAACATTAGAGTATTCACTTCAAAATAATAGTTTTGCAGGATTGTCTCTTTTACACCGCTTTCGTTACTTTTTGTTCTAGCTGCAGCTTTAATAGCTTATTCATCAGTTATATTTATCATTTAACAGTATTTTTAAACTTAATATTTATTATTTTTAAGAAATAAGACAGAACACCTTGTAAATTTAAAGTAGTGACAGAGGAGTCAAGGTTACGACAGGTATAATTGTTTTGCTACCTTGGGAGCTTTATTACAAGAGATAAGAGATTCACCCTTCTAGTGAAAAGAAGGATACCCTTAGCAAAGGAGTCATATTTAATAAAAAATCTTTTGGAAAATTAACACATGGAGTTGAAGTTTGGATAATCTTTTACGAAAACCTTTATTTGGAGTACCTTGTTATACAGATGTGAAACTTGGACATTGGGGAAGATGGAGATGTCTCGGTTGGAAGCAATGGAAATGTCGATTTGTAGGAAGATTACAAAAATTAGATGGAAATACAAGCAAGGCTACATGGAAGTATTGAAAGTAATGTAATGAGAGAGATGGAGAAAAGGATTAAAGCTTTTGGGCATGTTCTGCGGCATAATAGATCCCTAGAAATTATAATGGAGGGAGAAGTGCTAGGAAAAAAGGAAGGTCAAGAATATTGTTTCTGGATGAGATAAAAAGTACTAATAGAGCCACACCATAGACGAATTTCAAAATAATGTCAATGGAAAGAGATATATGGGTGCAATAAGGCTCCACCTTTACAAATTGCTGATGGATATTATAAATTCATTCTCTCTAAAACAATTTCTGTGTAATCAAAGGCTTGTGAAATCATGCTCTTGTGCAATTAAAGTCAATCTTTTACCGTATAAATTAATTAATAATATTTTCATTCATGCCCTTGCAATAATCCTTTAATTAAATATATTTTGTTTTTAGAAAACCTAGCACAATAATTTTTGTGAAGTATTTAGAAAAACGAAATAGGAAAAATTGATAATCTCTGCTAGAGTTGGAACGTTTGAAGATTTATAAATAAATATTAATATCTTGTCAAAGGAAATGTCTCTCTGCTAAAAACTCTCCCCTGTCTAGCCGTGCTTGGTGCGTTTGAAAACTAATTTCTTTGCGCTCTGAATTTAGTTTTTAATTTCAATCCAAATTTTGATATCCCATTCCTCACCAAAGTTCTCCAAACTGATTTCATAGTTATTGCTATTTTGTGGTATGGAACGGTAATGAGTTAATACTTCAACTTATAGTTTCCATTTTCCAATGCACATATGCAATTACGAAAAAAATTCGACTTGCCTAGGTATGTGCGTAATCCATTCTGTACAAGACTTTTTCGGAAGGTTTCTCTGCACTACATTTTTTTGGGGACATACGGGACCATATTCTAAAATTTAAGAGAGACTTTAACCTTTTTAAATATCTCCTGTTTTTAATTTCCTCGCCCTATCACATCACATATTAAGAGTAACGATTCATTTGAAAGATTCTTGGGTTACAAAGGGATTAAAAGGGCCCCATTTAATTCATAATGTGCCTTTTCACCATCCACGTTATCTCATTTTCTCATAAAATAACTTTAATTCTTCGCTCTGCATAAGTAAACGGTTCTGAGAACAGCCCTTTCGTATAACTCAAGGAAATACGCGATAATCTGAGAGGCCTATCATGAGAAAATGCGGTGCCCCGTCCTCCTCCCTCTGGTTCACTTCCATCATTTCTTCACCCCGCAAACCCTTTCGCACTCTCCCCACCTTTCTCTCGTCCCCTCATCCCATTTCCGCAAAAATCCAGCCTTTGATCTCTCGCCTCCCCTCCGCTCTTCCCCCATTAAGATGACCCCCGACTCTCCTTACCCCTCCGCCGCTCCCGGGTCGACCGACCTCAGCCTCCTCACCCGCCTTCCTCTTCTCCAACCCTCCTCCTCGTCTTCATCCATAAGCTCTCAGCTGCGTCTTTCAGCCCTTTCCCTCAGCTCGCTGCGTCCTACCCCCTTCCGTCCGTCCTTCCCTTTGCACCGTCCTCCGCCTGTCTCACTCACATTTTCCTCTCGGCCGCCATCCGCCAACCTTTCCCATCGGTGACTCCACGCTCTTTCTGTTTCCTACCCCGTCAAGGAGAAAAAAAACCATCCCCACCCTTTGCGAAATACCCATCCGTCCACCCTTTCCTTTCATCCCGCTTCGACCTCAGACCAAGGGGATCTCTCCCTTTCCCCTTTATAGCATCGTCCCAATCTCCTACTTCTTAGCCACACACGCATTATTTTCTCTCCGCAGCTGTGACGCACGGATTGAAAATGGATCCGTTGCGTTGTCTTAACCGCTGATGGATTAAAATCATACTTTCTCAGTGGCACTCCGGGCTAAAAGTTAGATCAAGAGCTCAACTCGATTCCTTTGAATCTTGTTTTCCATTATTTGTCACTGTTCATGAACCCTAGGCTCATTTTGTCTTGGCTGCTCACTCATTCCCTCTGTCGACCTACCTCTCCCTGTCCTCGTACATTTTTATTGTCTGTTGCTATTGATTCTATGTTTACCATCAGTTTCTTCCTCTTTTATATCTTACCCCTTCCCCTCTATATCTGCTCTCATATGGCCATGCTTCCTCTCGATTTGTTCAACGAGGTTATTCTGATTCTTTTGAAGTTTTTCTTTAAACTTCTTACCTCTCTTTCTCCTCTTACTCCCACTTCGTGACTACTACTACTAATACATTTCATGTGTGTTAATTTTCCTAGACCACCACATTTAAAATTTTTCCAATCCTCTCATTGCTTTTCCTATTGCTATCTATATCCCACTACCATTAAGTAGAATGTTCCACATATCATTACTTTCATGTTGACGCTTCCGGCTATTCGTAGACTCTCTCCTGATGGAATTTCGTCCTTCAGTATATTTTACAAATTATTTTCTTTTTGCTTCTTCCGTCGCTGCTGATTGGAATTCCCAAATAACAGAACTCTTCCACCACTTCCACCATTTTATTCCAGAGCTAAATATAGTTTCCTATTGCTCTTAGGTCAATGAATCAATAAATGGATCCCATTCGGCCAAACCAATCTTGGAATGAATTGCTGTAGATGGAATTAGTAAATCCCTTAATTATTTTCTACAGGCTAACTGGTTAGCGGATGAATGTTTCATTGAATTTCTTTCAGTGAGATTTCTGTGGCGATTTAATTATAATTTTCCTCGTAGGCCAATATCCTTAGCTTTTTCATTTTTCTATTATTCACGCAGTCAGTATACCTATTGTATTGCATATGCCATGTAACGTTGGTCGCTAACTGAATTTTAACTGTTTTAAGCAACCTTGATTTATTTTAATGCCTTACAATTGCGTAGCATACTGTATGAGTTCAAGTCATTTATAAAAAAACGCAAATAAGGTGCATGTGATGAGGAAAGGGTTTAGGATAAACTTCATTACTATTTAAGATGGAAGTCCCCTTACGCTCAGAGAAGACGAAAAATTTCTTAAGGTTGGTGATTTGGTTTCGTAAAATCAAACTTACAGTTAAAGGTATATTTCAACTAGCAAGTAAAGACATTGGAGTCAAGTAAAAGAGGGCTGAAAATGCTCTCATGACAAACTACCATTAAGATATGACGGAATATGATTTTAATTTTGTGGGATGACTTCTCCTGAGGAAAGAATCATGCCATGAGAACCGACAGGGTTTCATATAGAGACCGCCTGCGAGATTTGACCTTGAGTATGGTTGTAAATCGATAATTAAGCTTGAAATTGATAAAAAAACGTTCCTGTGGTGGTTGCATCGCAATGTACCCTGCGATGAGTTTGATCACCGCCGTATTTCTCTGTGTCACTCCGTGACTTCCTCGAGTGTCTCCTGGAAAGTAATTCCGGTGTATCAAGTATTCCTTCCGTCGGATGGATCAGAGTACGGACACGTTAGCGTACTTAGACGTACTAACGTTAATCTTAGGGAGACCCCGAGACTCTTTCTCCTCTGCCTTGTCGTTGCGATTCCAAATTACTCTGAGATTTCACCCCTCCTAAATTGATCGAAACACGTCAGGGCTAAGTTAATTACTATTAACGTTTTCGGAAGACGTGGAATTCACGCACCAAATTGACAACGGAATTAAAAACTGAATTGGACACAAATATGCCTTTGGGAGTCACCTCACTCCTTACCTTTCCCCTCCTTCATTCACATATCCTCCTCACTTTCGATTCCCCATTCCCTTCTAAAGCCCTTCATTTCATCCCTTCATTCAGTTCACACCCCCCGGGTCCTCCTGCCCGAACCCCCTCGCATCAGCTAGCTTTTCCCTTCCCCATCCTCACACATCCCTCGGCCATCATCCTCTCAGCCGGCTCCCACCCCTCTGTCCCCCCTTATCAATACACCAACCACTCCCCTTGATGGGTCCTTCGTCTCCCCTCCCTGCTACCTCGGCATTTCTCTTCTCGAGACCCTCTTTGCTACTGTTCGCCATTCCATCTCTCTCTCCCCCCCTCAGCTCTCTCGACCATCCGAACTCATCCTCCGGCCATCCCTCTCCACCATTTCCTCATTTTTTACTCCCTCCCTCCTTTTTGCCCTTTTGAGTGCCTCGAAAATACTCTGGTGACGGGGCGAGGAGTCGAGTCCTCCTTCTTCTCCTCTCCATCCCTTCCCGCCATCCCTCCCTTCTCCTCAATTCTCCCCATCCGTTTGAAGAGGTTCCCGGGAATGATATTTTCACCATCGAGTGTCTTTTTCGCACTCCATTTAGTTGACAAACTCGTGCGCCACTGGAAGGACCAATGGAGGGCAATGCAACACGGGAGTCTCCGACGATTCGGGGCAGCAGGCAGTGCTTCACGACATGTTTTTGGTGCTTTGACGCTTTTCTCGAGTACTAGAGATATCCATGACCGTTGTTTCATAAGAAATTTTTCCTTAGTTTTTTATTTATTGGACAGTGTATATAAATTGATCAAGCGTACTTTGGGTGAGAGAAACCTATTCATTAATGAACGTGGAACGACTTTACAGGGTGATAGCTTCAAACTGGAACTCATATCACGCATTCTATTTAATTTAATCTATAAATCTAGGTCGTAACAGTAAATGAAAACGAGGAAAAGTTACGAGCATTGTGTGAAGGATTCACTCACGCGGTATTTACTCGAATTTCGCCAGACGCTGACTGAGTGCCAGTGGGATAAGAGGACGCTCTTTCTTTGAAAGTCCACAAATCTCGCCATTCTCTCCCGCATCTTTCTCTTCAATGGCGTCTCCTTCCTCTGGCATTTTTAGTTTTTCGACTCACCGGCACCGAGTCTTAATTAGTTGGGATCCCGTGAGAGTTAGCTCAATTGGGATCTGAATGGCGCAATCAATCGCTCGCTTGTGAGCGCATCTGAATGGCGGGAGCGCTCTGAGAGGTTGAATGGCTCAGGTAAATGACTCCCTCGCCTCTTCCTCCTTGATCCGTTTTGAGAAAGGCCCACGAGGAGTGGCGTCACAAAATCCCCGACCTTATCCCTATTATTCCTCTCACTACCCTCGACGTTCGCCATCAACTATCGACTTTCTCCTCTTTTGCTCGCCCACATTCCTTCCTCATTTTACACCTATCATTGCCATTCCTGTTTGCCCTTGACCCACGCCTTTGTCTCCAGAAGGACATTGGTGAGCAAAGCGTTCACAAGATTGCTTCTAATGGTTATTTACTTAAAGTGTATTAAGAAACTTTTTTCGTTAAATTCGCTATTCGCTAAGAAATTAATGTCATAATAATTGAAAAAATAAAAAGTGTGTTTGTGTATATATATATATATATATATATATATATATATATATATATATATATATATATATATATATATATATATATATATTATAAGATAATCTACCGATGAAGGTACGATCTTGTATAGACACAACTCTCACATAATTAACTTGCGACTCCAAACAAAACACAATCGAGCAACCTAATCTACATCAGGTCCCTCTTCATCTCTGTGCTTCCTTCCTCCATTCATCCCTTCCAATATCCGTATCCTTTTCCTGCTCTTTCCTCGTTTGCCTAACACTCTTCCCTCTATTACCCTCTTCAACATTCCACTGCCGCCCAATACACCCATCATCCATTTTTCCTGCCTCCATAGGATTTCTCTCAATAAACCCCTCTCCTCGCCCACCAGCCATACTTCCTCATTTGTTTTTCTTTCGATCCATTTTACCTTTTCTATTCTTCTCCACACCCGCATTTCAAAGGCCTCCAATCTAACCCTATCCTCCTGCTTCAGTAGCCAAGTCTCAGCGCCGTACATGGCTACGCTTCATATCAAAGTTTTTACGAGTCTTGTCTTAACATCCCTACTCAACGTCCCCGTCATCAACTCCCTCCTCCTTGAGAAAGCCTCTTTGCCTAACACAGTTCTTCTCCTTACGTCCCTACTATTTTGACTGTGTTGGTCCAAAATACTTCCGAGATACGTAAGCTGTTCTACCTGCTCTATTTTTTCCCCTCCTATTTTAATGTTTGGCTTAGTCTTTTTCTTTCTGGAAAATCGTATAATCTTTGTTTTATTAATATTGATTCTCATCCCATATATATCGCACTGAATTTACGGTTCACTCAGCAATGTTTGCAACCCTTTGGCCGACTGACAAACCAAAGCCTGGTTTGGTTTGTCAGTCGGCCAAACCGGCTAACCGATTTTACGAATTCCCCTCCGACTTTCATTCCTACCTCCAGTTCTGTCCAATCCCCTCTAATCATTTCCTCCACATATACGTGTACGTTAAACAGCACCGGTGACAATGGGCAACCCGGCCTTACACCTCTTCCTAACACTGCCCATCCGGACTCTACGTTCCCCACTCGCACCTGAGCAGTCTGAGACATGTACAGGTTGCGGATCAGTCTCCTGTCCCTCCAATCCATTCCTATTTTCTGAAATACACGCATTAATTTTTCCCAATTCACTCTATCAAACGCTTTTTCGAAATCTACGAAACAGGCAAGTACGTCCTGATTGTATTCTACATTCCTCTCGATTAGTGATGTCATTACTGCAATGGCATCACGCGTACCTCTTCCCTTCCTAAACCCGAACTGATCATCACCTAAGTAATCATTTACCTTACGCTCTATCATTTTTTTAGTGATCCTGAGAACAACTTTAGCAGCAAGGGATATCAAACTTGTTCTTTAGTCCTCACATGACGTAGCCTTTACTTTTTTCGGAATAGGAACTAACACTGATCTTACAAAGTCTTCCGGCCAGATTCCTTTCTCATAGATACTACGAATAAGTTCAATTAGAGCCTTCCTCCCACATTTCCCTAAACCTTTCAATAGTTCCGCAGGAATGTTGTCTACCCAAACGACCTTATTTAGTTTCATCTCCCTAAATGCCCATTCTATCTCGTCGTCGAGTATAGCTGTACCTAAGCTATCTTCCTCTGCGTCATGTTTTTTTCCTATGTCGATCCTTGTGGGCCTAAGATCTTTATCATACAGTGTTTCTATATATTTCTTCCATTTCTCTTGGATCTTTTTTGTGTCAACTTTTATCTTACCCCGTTCATCTTTAACCGTTAGCACAGATCTTCCCTTCTTAATTCCCAATAATTACTTAACCTTGCTGTAGGGCGCACCAATTTCACCCTTCCTCTGTAAACTTTCCATATTGCCGCATTGCGTTTCCCATCATTCTTCTATTGCTTTATTTGTGGCTCGTCTCAATTTATTGTTTAACTCTTTGTACTTCATTTCGCCTCTGAATTTACATTCTTCCATTTTCTTCTCTCATTCATTTTTGTAATCATCCCATCAATAATATGTTTACTTGGTTTATCTCTTAAATTATAAGATGTATTATTAAAACAGAACCAATAAAAATATTATATTTTAATAATAATACATAATTCACTAAACATGCCTCATTTTAAATTTAGAATATCTTTGAAAGTTGATTTGCTGACCCTTTTTGTAAGGCTTAAAAATATTTTTGCGCTATTATTTCAGACATTTTTCATGAAAATGTTGTAAAAACATTTTTTTATAATTATATTCCAGAATGTCTGTAACCTTCTCTGGAAATTTATTTAATTACAATTACGCAAAATACTTTTCCCTTTCAGAGGACGTAAATATTTTCTTGGTTTTTCCTGAAAAATTTCATGAAAATTTTCCTGCAGTTATAATGTCCAACGTCACCTATTGTGACTTTCAAATGGTTAGATATTTCCTATATTCGCCCTAATGCTTATCATTTTAATCGTAAAAGAGATTGAAAAATTAGTTATCTTTCGGGAAACTGTTGAGTCTGAGAATTAATGTCCCTGATCTACATTACGCAGAGGTTGATGTATGGGCAACCCATGTTGCACAAAAGAAATGCTCCTGCTGCTTTTTCTGTCTGTCCGTCCATCTCTCCAATTTTATTTTCGGAAACGTTTTTTCGCATCCTCCTCGTCGTATTTCAATCCTTCTCCTTTTCCGTTCCGTAGCCATTCCCTCCTTCAATCTCGAAGTTATCGCGGCCTGGCAAGAGCACCTGTTTCAGGGACAAGCTGAACCACCTTGTGCAGGAATAAAGTGCACCACAACCATGAATTTGAGATTCAAACCTAAACTTCGATGTTCATGATACGCCAAGGTGTTCTTCTTTTCGAGTAGTTAAGGGAGAGATGAATCGTTCCCCTGCTAGAGCAAAGAGATATTGAACTTACGAAATTTCGCGGTACGGTGGAAGCTTCTGTGCGTATACGGCCGAATAAACCTTTTAATTGCCCCGTAAGCCGGTATAATTTACCATAATAGCATCTCTCTGCGTTACGGTTGCCGTTGTAAACTCGGCTAGAGAGGTATGTTTCAAAAGCGGGTTTTGATTTCCAAGCATGCCCTGTTTGTTTTTCCCTTGAGTGATTATATTGAGATTCCTATGTTATTTAAGGCTTTGATGAACACTAAATTCCGTTGAATCTAATTTGGAACACATACTAGATAATTTCACCAGGGTTGACTTTTTTAAGAATTTGTTCTTTGCTTTGTTTTCACTCATGTGACCGTTTCTCTCATGTTTTCCACTTTCAGGTTTCATTTTTTTTAAATCGTGCTATGCAATAGTATTAACTGAAAATGTGTCGCAATATTCACAAGTATCGGGGAAAAGTTCATAAACGCTCATAACCTCTTTTTCTATGAAAAATTCCTTTTTACTTATAAAAATTTGCCATTTTGTTCTGCAAGAAGGCTGTGTTTGGGAGTTCTCCGTGTGTCACTATTTTTGTCTACGTCTCGACTTCGTTATGCCCTTTAGTGTATTTCGTTCCCGTTCTGGAGCGCCTTCTTAGTCATTCTCCTACGCTGCTAATTATTAGTACCTTTTCATCTCCGCCATTCTTCTTCCTTCCTTCCTTCTTTTTCCAACATGCACCCTTCTTTTCCAACTCCCCATCCCTATCTAACCCTTCTCTCACCTCTAACTCCTTCTCTCCGGGCTTTTCATTCGACAGTCCGGTTACCCTATTCACCGTACACTTTGTTGCTGCTTTCTGGGCTTCTATTCCCCTTTAACCTGCAATCTTCCCCTCACCCATCCACCGGTCCCTTCCCATCCTCCCTTCTCCCTCCGCCCGCCTCTCCCATTCATCTGTTTTCCTAAAGCTCGTATGAATTCTCCACCGAGCTCTTCTTTCGCTTCCGCCATCTTCTTTTATTACACTTCATCCCCCTTCCCATTGTACCTCCTCTCTCTTTCCCCCATTTCACCTCCCCTCCCTTCTTTTCTTTTCTCTACACCCCATGACCCGGGGCTGATTCCCTTCCTCCCTCCCCGACCATTCTCCTCCTTCCTTTCTCCTACTTCGGTCCTCCGTTATTCCCGAGAAAAACTCCGAAGAAGGACTCTCTCCCTTCCTCCTAAGGGGGAGAAGAAAGAAAAAATATGTTTATATAAGGAAAACATATATATATACTATATATATAAACACACATACATATATGTATATATATATACAAAAAAATGCACATTCATACATATATGTATAAAAGGAAAACAAACCACAATGTTCCCTTTTATATTGATGCTGAAACGTATATTTTTCCTCCCTGCCTGCCTCCCTCTAGCGTCCTTCTCCGGGTGCATGCGTGTAAGCCCCGGTTTCTTCCCACTCCCTCCCCCCGTCATATCCCGGGCGAGTGTGTGGGCGTGAGCCCTTCTGACTATTGTGTGTGCCCGACGTAAATAAATGCGGATAGTTCGGGTCCTCCACTCTATCTCCATGTCTCCCTCCCCCCCATCTTCGTTCTCCCTCCCTCCCCCCCCACAAAACACTCCCATCCCTTCTCCTCGCCTCTCCGCCACGGGCTTAAATGGCCCCGTATAAATACATGCATGCGAGCGAATATGGCAGGAGATAAATATGCACCGAAAGGATGAGTATCCTCACTCATGCTGAGTGCACGCCCCACTTTTCAAGGCAAGAAATTCCTTGCGGCGTCACACAGAGAAGGGACGTCTCGAGTTTCACCCTTCCCCATCCACCCCCCTCCCCGTCTCTTCCAGATTTTTCTGTCCTTTGCGCAAACAGAACTGTTCAGTTTTTGAAAATCACACCGGTTTTTTTCTCAGTTTTTTCCACATTCGCCTTGCTATTGCCCTTCCGCGTGAGTGAGGAGTATGAAATTGGTTTCTTAGAGTAGGGAGAAATTTTTTTTAGTCATCAGCCGTGCTTTGCGATTGTTTTAAATTTAAAGTGATGTGGAGCATTCTCACCAGAGTGTGAGGCTCTTGTTCCTCTGTTCAAACTCCAACCGTATGTTGCATATTTTCTTGGGTTTACCTCCTCGCTCATTCTCTGCTATATTGCATTCCTTTGGAAAATATTTGTCATAACGTTTTCCAAAATTATCACTTTTAAACGCGCTGTTAGTTTGAATGGTATATCTTTTCGAAATATTAAAACGTGTTATATAATTTACGCTGATTAGCCTACAGAACATATCTACGTGTCACTTATTTCAACTGCACATACACAACCAAGTGTTGGCTGTCGGAAATATGAATTACAATATTATATGTATATATATATATATATACATATAATATCGTAATTCATATTATATATATATATGTAGGTTGCGGTGTTCTTGTGGGTAGAGCGTTGGACTACTGACCGGAGGGTCCCGGGTTCGATTCCCGGGAAAGGCACTTTGGGCACCTGCAGCTCCACCCAAGCTAGTTGATTTTTCGGGTACCAGATCTTCCTGGGAACCATAACCGGCACTGGGAAAGGAACTGGCCCCCCTATATATATGTTTGTGTGTATTTATTTATTATATTTATGTATTTATCTAAAGGTTACGTGTAAATGTGGTGCTTCTTATCGTTAATTAATTATTACTTGGAACTATGTAATGAAATTATTTCAATAGCTTACGTATAGTTAAATAAGTAAATGGAAATATTTCTTGGAAGATTTATTCAATATACAGAATTTTTCTTGTGTAAATGAACACGCTGTATACGTATTTTCAATGAACGTCCTGTGGGTATCAATTCCTTCCCGATTTTTATCTATACTAGCTACGGAGTAGTGAATCAACAATCTTGCTTTCATCACCAAGGCAAAGTCATCACTAAAATATGATAGGACATGAACAGTGATTGGGTAGCTATTTTAGCGTAATGACTTCGGGATCGAGAGTCATGTCACGTTCACCCTGCTCTCCATTCCCCGGATAACTTAATGGATTCACGGAAAACCTCTAGTATCACTCGTTTTATCCCTGTCCTATTTCAAAGTCAATCTTCCCAGGCAACACGACGCTTCTGCTTCGATCGGCTCTTCTCTATTCATTCCCTCCTCGATGTCAATCTT
The DNA here is from genome assembly GCA_037158775.1 of Hetaerina titia. Taxonomy (NCBI): domain Eukaryota; kingdom Metazoa; phylum Arthropoda; class Insecta; order Odonata; family Calopterygidae; genus Hetaerina; species Hetaerina titia. The sequence goes on from CM073770.1 coordinate 81,219,176, forward strand.
TTCTTCTCTTTCGAGAATTTTCTTCCCTCGTCATTGGCGAGAATGGATATGGAAATAAACTTCTAAGTGATAACAGATTCTAACATTCTTTCATTTCAGTAGACTTATTTTATTAATCTCTACGTTTTATTATAATGCGCCTTGCATTCCCATCATCTCCTATAAGTCGAAATCACTGCGTACTAAGGCGATGTATCCGTTGGAAGAAAAATGCCAAGAGTCTGGACAAATGACGCTCCCTTTTTTTTACAGGAGTTAAACCATTGTGGTATACATATTTGGATACTAGTCGATATATTATTATTCACTCACTCATTTTTCCTGTTGCAATTGTTCATAGTGCTTTCATCAGCGGTGTCAGGCTGAATATTAGCTGGGGAAGTAGTATGGAAAAATACAAACGAAGCTTCCTCTTTGATCATTGCCTTCCCTTACTTTCACCCATATTTTCCATAGATGTGATTTCCTTGTATCGCTATAATGGTAGATTTAAAATACATGGCAAATCATATTAATTGCAGTGTCTAAAATTTATTAAAACTGTAAACATGTATGAGGCAGCATATTTTTCCTCATTGTTCCTTCCTTCTCGTCCCAAAATTCATTCGTCTATTTTATCTCTTTGTTAACATATTTACTTGTAGCCACTTTAATAGATATACTTATGATTTTTCTCATTTTTCCCGGGAAATATTCCCCAAAATTAAGTTGGATTGACAAGGATTATTGACTTTACATATATTTTATTGCCGTTATATAGTAGTAATGATTACCTAAATTAGGATGTTAGGCTAATAACAGCAGAAGCTACAGTTTCTTAGACGGATTGAGGTATTTTCCATTATTTGGTGGGAATACGACTACTTTTTTTCGCAAATATTGTATTTTGGCTTGCGTATCCCGTATTTTTAGTCGTATCTCGATCCTTATTTGGAAATCTTTGTGGAGAGCAAGTAAATTTGAGTGCGCCATCCGTCGAATGGGACGTTGAACCGCGGTCCCCTTGGTGCCTTTTGTTAAGAGAATCAATGCCAACGCCTGGTTTCTCTCCATCCTTCATCAATTCTCTGACTATCCTCCGTAAAGACTAAAATAACATGAGGTTTCGGTCACTATCACCTTAATACGAATACGCGAGAGGTCAGCTGGACGCTATGCACTCAATGAACAATATTGCAATGGAGGTCGAGAGTCCATTTTCTGTCGTGTTGAAGTTCAATTATAGTTCTAGTGATAATGGAACTGGAAAAGAATTTGTTGGTAGTAAAGTCATTATTACATTTGGAACTGTTTTTTGTTTTGGTTTTACAGAACTGTTGTTAAATGCAAATATAATGTGGCTGAAATTACGTATATGATATTTTTTCATGAGTAGATCCACGCTCTTTTTCGTCTTCCAATATTTCATATAAATTTGCGCACAGTCGAGTATTTCAACTTATAACACAAGAGTGAGACATAAACCCGCTAGCAAAACTGGTATGTAGGATGAATTTTCGGGCAATATAAAGCTTTTGTGACTCATTATCTAAGACTTATTCATGAATATAAGCTTGAGAATGGAAACCGTGCGACTACTCAGGCATCACATGATACACCCTAATAATTTAAGGTACTCAAAAAGATAAAAGATTGTTTGCAGACTACGTACGAGATTTTTTCCTAATTTTGGGACTAGGTTTTGGATTAAAATCTTGATTAACTTTGTGTACTCTTCTCTATAATTGAATTCTGGTCTCATTATGGTCGCCTCTGATTCCAGTCGGAAGTTCGGAAAAGAGTAATTCTATGGACTCAGGGGAGCGATTCCTCATCTCCTCTTCTTCCATTCCTCTTGTCCGTGACGTGCACCGTATAATTTTTTCTTCATTTTAACCATTTGATTTGCACCGAGTCGGATCTTTGATTGACCAACATAAGAGTGCCTCCTCTTGGAAAAATAATAATGCTCAAAAGTCAGATTCACTCTACTGTTCAAAAACTAGACCCATAATGTTGCATTTTTAAATGAAACTAAATGATTATGCCAAAATATTTTCAACGATAATCCGGTTCAATTTGGTGAAAAATTTTGACGTTAGTATTAATTTTTTGACCCGATTAAAAGAGTGAAACCTAGCAAGCCTGCCGACAGCAAGCTTTCGGCGCACTTTGTGGAAGCAATCGCCTCGGTCTTTAGAGAAACTAACTTTCTAATTACAACTGAAAGAGTAATATTTTTTTCCCTTGATTGGTTCAAATATATTTCTTGTTTTCTTTTCCGGGGTGTATCTGTGGTCTCTCACGCACTTAAGTCGCCTCTCAACATCATCCCCCACCATTCTAGAATCCTCGTTTCTTCCCCCAGCCCATCTCTCCTCCTCACCCCCTTTAAATTAGCTCCGCCCTCCCGTCCCCTTCCTCCCCCTACGCCTTCTCCCCTTCCTCAACCTCCGACTCCACAGCCAACCTCCTTCTCTTTCTCCACACATCCCTCTCCCCATTCCCTTCTCCCACTCTCTTACCCTACCCCTTCCCGGCGTCTGTCCACCCCTCTCGGCTTGACCCCTCCGCTCTCTCTCATCTCCTTTCCATTAGGACGTGATCCTACTTCCCCCTCTCCTCAGCCCGTCCCTACTCGCCCCCTCACTCTCTTCCCGTCTTGCCTTCGCTTGCCGCCGCCGTCTCGAATGGCTGAGCTATAAGGCGCCAGTCATGGCAAAAGAGGCCGCGGTTCGCCGTAATGCGATGTCTCAGCATTTCTGAGTAAGAAAAGGGTTGCCCTTCTTTTTTTCTCTCTCTTTATCTCTCTTTGTCTCCCTCTCTCGTTCTTTTCCCTCCCTCGTCCGCCTTTTAAGGCCAGGGGCGAGTGTTTTGGTGCAGTGGCATAAACAAGGGCTCCCATCAAAAGCACCGCGTCTCCCGTTTTCTGCTCGTCCCAGAGTGAAGTCCGACGGTAAGGTGGCGTTGTCGCGTCGCCGCCGGGGCTCTCATGAGTGACTCCGCGCAGAAACCAGAGTCTTCAGTCGGCACGCGAGCCGCATACTTCTCCATCCCATCCTATCTTCGCCGCGGAAGCGTACGGAGGCGAATCCCTCCGTTCCAGCTCGCTGAGACTGGGTGGCTGAATATTTTAGCGTTGCACCCCGGTGCACTCTTCAGGAGTGCATGACCGCCTTAGACGGCCGGCTTCCCCCTCTTGCCCGGGAATGCTAAATAATTGCGAATGATGAACGGATTATGTCGCGATCCGATTTCCGTGTGTCTTACTGGCAAAATGTAAAACTTGGCTGTCTGCTCAGAGAAGCAGGGACGACAGCGAGTTCATGAATAATTAAAATCGCGTCGTTGAACTTTCTGGAGGTCATTATGAGATACCTAGCGCAGATATAACGAATGAAAAAAATCAACACTGTTCCACGCAGTATATTTTTATATCTCGTTTCTCTCTATTTCTCTATCTCCCTCTCAAATCAGTTCATTATATTGCTAATGTTGAAATATTACTTCCAAAAGGATGAATGTGATCATTTATCAGAGAATGAGAGAAATGTATGTATTACTCGTAATTCTTAAAGTTTATTGGGTTATGAGAATGTTTCATTTATTTTTCCTAAATTTCAATCGGATTAAAAAATATTATTAAATGCATATTATAGCCTTACTGTCATTTATTCTCCGAAAGTCTCAATTGAAAACGGAGGAGACACTCGATAACTCCGATTTGATTCCTTAAACTGTTAATCGATAATTTCGAAAAACTTAAGTTTACATAAGGAAGAGATTATTTAATTATAGAGGGAATATTAAGACAGCGCAAGCATTCAAATTACGTGTAGAGTTTAAGGAACAAAAATTACAAGTAATTTACTAAATTTTCATTTTTACGTCGTTCATTTTAAAAGGGTGAAAGAGTTCGTATTCGGAAAAACCATAATTCTAAGAATCATCCTTTAAGATGCTTACAGATTTCGAGCACGATAGTTTTTTTTAATTATATTATCTCTTTCGTTATAATTTTAATGCTTTTAAGTTATAATGAGGTCTACGTAAAATATAATAAAACGCTCCTAAATAATTCAGATCAAGATCGAGATCAATATTTCAGGTATGCTATATGAAACTAATATTAAGGTTTTTATGCGTTACCTCATTTCATTTTGTAGATGGGTAATGGTGCGTAGATTTCTATATTGTAACTTTGATTTTGTAAGTTTTAAACTGACCTAATTTTTAAAAAAATGTTGGAATTTACAGGTGAATACATACTTTTGGGTGCGACCCTGTAGTAGGCTTCAGGTGATGTATGACGTATACATGCATTTTTCTTGTCCACAGACACTGTACTTCTTTGATACAATCTTTGGTAGAGGTAGTATTTTTGTTAGTGCTCAAGCGTTGTTCAGATAAATCCAGTAAGAACCTGTAATTACGTTACAACTTTAAATCCTTTTGTATGATTTGAGATCATTTGTTAAAAGCGTATACCATGATTACTCTATTTGCCCTGATATACGAGTTGGTTGACTAATGGATTCTAATTATGTAGTGTTACAATTAGAATTAATGATACATAGACGTGAATTTGGGAACATTTTATAGTATTTCAGTTTTCAATTTTTCTTCGATCAACTGCTACTTAGAGCAAATGTATGGTTAGGTTTCTGATTCCCTAGAACCTTTTCTTTAATTTTATCCAATTTAACATTCGAATGAAGAAGTACCCTAGTGCATAATACAGTATGTGACAAAATATAGAAGTATCGAGAAGGGATACTAAGTCTGGCCAACAGACCCTTTTCATTATCTCATCATCACTGCAAAAGTAATCACTGGAGAGTATGACCCATCGTCTTATGTTCCTTAGGAGTGCTATCATGAATATAATTTACGCAAAATCGTATTGTTTTGCAAAGAAACGGTAATGAAGAAGATATGAAATCAAGGAAAATAATTCATTTTTTTTAATTATATAATTCAGTGGCTAGTTTCAGTATGAAATAAATCAAATATTGTACATGCAATTGACATGGTTCCCTAAAGTGAAAGTTTCTATTCTTGTTGTTTCGATAAAAATGCACCTTTAACTCATCCTATTGCTAAATACATCGCAAGTAATTCCAATATGAAATCAATGAATATCAATGTTGATTTTATTGATGAGTTTAATGTTATTCTTGTACCGAGATCTAATTCCTTTGAATTGCATATCAGAGCTTGAAGTTATACGAATTCCTTTCCTTATACCGTCTGAGGTTTCCCAAGAAGATCTATCTTGAACCCCAAAAGTTCCTCGTCACATGTGACGAATGCATCACCAGGTGCCATCACATTCTTGAAGGAAATTTAAAACAGCGATAACACACAGCACATATCAAAGCCTCTGTTAAAACATATGCACAAAGATAAGAAACACGCATTTTTCGTGTAGTCGGTTATTCCGCCTGATTCAAACGGATAAAAATTGATTGCATCAATAAATATATATAGTAAGGAGAAGTAGATGGAAGATGTTTGTCCCGTGTTGTTTTTTGTGTACATGTACGTAGCTATTTTGTTCCCTGGCCCAAATGCATCATAAAATCATACAAACATACTTATTTTCGTTCAACCGAAAGATTTGAAATGACTGGCACGCGCTTAATATTAGTTCATCATTTAAACTTTAATTATGTTTAATGTCTATGTTCTAGCAATTACGTATAGACCCGAATCAAATATTACCGCGTATATAGCTTACCAATGGGAAAAGGCATTTTCTTCTCACTATTGTCGATTCTTCGTCATCATGGTCTTGCTGAGAATTCCCTATGCTTTCTCCGCTCACAACCACTTAGAATAGCATTTGAAATGGAGGTAAAGCCACCAGGATTGCTTGGGGGGAGGGGGGATGAGAGGAACCGGTGCAAGTGATCGAGTCAGCGCTTGTATATGTTGGCGAGAGTGAGATATAGAGAGAGAGCGATAACGGAGAGAGACAAGGGGAGAGAGAGAAAGCAGAGCTTGTTGGAATAAAGCGTCGGAGAAGGGGTTAGGTGGTGAGTGGAGTGTGGGGGAGTTGGGGTGCGTGAGCGGGTGTGCGAGTCAATGGCGTGCTAATGCGGGAGCGAGAGTTGTCGCGGTCGGGTCGAGCCGACGGGAGAGGTCGTGCATGTTTAAGGAGGGATGCGGGCGACAATGGCAGAGTCGTCGCGCTTGGAGGGGGTTCGTGTGGCGTGGAGGAGACGGGAGATGGCGGGGAGGAGATGGGAGAACGGGAAACGGGGAGCACAGGAAGGGGAACGGAGCAGCTTTTAAGAGTTTTATAAGGGAAATGAGCTGGTGGGGGGGGGCGGGAGGGAGGGAGGGCAGAGCGGGAGAGGGGGAGAGAGAGAAAGAAGAGGGTAGGAAAAGGGGAAGATGAGACGGCTGTTACGGGAACGGAGGATGGTTACTTGAGTTTGAGAGTAGCACTTGAAATAATTTATGCCCGACGATCCCCTTAATAGATGGAGCATGAGATTGTAAAGGGGGCCGCTGGGCGACAAAAAGTTTTTCAAAGTGCCACCAAGAAACGCTCCAAGCTCATGAAAATGAGCAGCACACTGACGCAAACGGTTCCATCCTGCATTGAAACTAAATTCAAAGAGGGTTGCAATGAGGCTTTTTGCTCTTGGATGCATTTGACCAATATAAGTATACTCATGACCAAGTTATCTCCATTAACATATTTATCTGCTGGAATTAGATCATCGCCACGCGCGTACCAGGAATGCGTGTCTCTGACACTCTTTGCTTCAACGAACCTATAATGTGTTATTTTGTATTAATTTCGCATGGAATTATATCGGTGATAATATATTTAGGGAATTTTATGGTTATATTTTTAATTCATATACATTTTTAGATGTTTCACCCTCCTTGTATCTTCAGGTGTCCACTTATGTCGATATTTCCGAACACTTTTCATCGTAAATGTCTTAATCGGTTTATTCAATTTGCATTTGGCAATTCTGTATAAGTTTAACCGCTTATCACGCATCGCGACGTAAAAGAATACCAGTGGAAGGGATAGACGGGCTGGAAATGAATTTCTGAATGCACAACGGGAAAATAAAAATCGAGTGGAATCCATTAAATATTCCTCAATCAAACTTCCATTTTATTAGCGTCGATCCTCCCTTTTTCCGTCTCTCACGCTTCATGCCCCCTGCCGGTGGATGTCAACTCAGGGGAATGGCGTAGGCACGGGAGGGGTTGCTAGCTAATCGAATCCTCTTTGCAGCATTGAAGAGTCATTCTTCCTTGAGTGCCGTGAAGGGAGGGTGAGAAGGGGAAAAGTTGTTGGTGGGGGATGGAAGGCGGGACGTTCCCTCCAGGATGGGGTGGTTGGAAGATGGAATAATGGTTATGGGACGCGGGAGTAGATTTTAGGGCGGTATTGGCGAGGAAGCGTGGGGGAAAAAGAAAGAGGGGGGGTTGGGGATAGTGTCCGGAGAATGCGGGGGTTGGCGCCGGGAGGGCCGGAAATGCAGTCGGTACTTGAATCGTCGTCAGTTGGTGCGCGGGGGGGGGGGGGAAGGAGACCTGGGGAGGGGTGCGACGTCGAGGGGGCAGAGGAATAGCCGCAGAAGGAGGAATGGCGTAGAGACGTTTCGGGGGAAAGAGGGAAGTTTCTCCGCGAGGGAATACGGTGGGGGGTCGCCCGACAGCTGTATACAAGGAGGTGAGATAGACAGTGAAAGGGAGAAAAATACCGAAAATGGCGATCGGCAAGCGCATGTTGGTCCAATGTTGATATATCGTAATTTGGTAATCATTCCTCAATAAAGCAATGACTCAATGATAACTAATTAAATTTTAGTATTTAAGGATTTTGGTATTTAAAAATCATATTGATTTCTCCGTTCAATGTTACCTGTTGAACGGAATAATATTTGCCTCTATTGTGTAACAAAATCCAGCCATTGACATTATTTCACAGTGAATACTAAGGTCAGAAACAGCCGAAGGTGCCAGAGTAAAGGTGATCTCCACTGACATGAGAAGCTCAAGTGTTTTCTTTATTTAAACGAGGTCTCTTCCAACAGATCTTATAATGGCTGAACATAATGAAATGTGCCCAAGGGCATTATAGTCTGATTTAAAATGGGCATGGAAATTCAAGGCAGAAATGTCTAGATACAAAAACATTACTTATATTTGGAGTGATTTATTCGGCCATTGCATCAAAATAACATGAAAACCATAGCATGTTTTTCTTTAACCGGGTACACTTTCCAGTGGAAACTTGTTCTCATGTGGGTTTCAATTGACGTTTTGTATTCAAAATAATTTTTGTACCGTGTGATACCGTCCTGGGTAACTAGACTTGCATGTGCATACTTTTACCATCAGGCTGGCTAAAGTTTATATCAGCCATCATTGAAATAATTTAAATATATCTCAATGGAAAGGTTGCAGCATTATTTACCGTAAAGGTTATAAATAGTGAAATCATAAGATAAATGTCTAAAATCCTCGTACACACCGAAATAAAAACATATATACACACATATATGTTTATATATATAAATATTTTTTTTTTTCAATATAAACTGTATTCAATTATTCATATTGAATTATTAAACTTGAATAAAACTTCACCAGGTACTACTTTTTACGAACCGCACACCAGATTTATTTTTATTTCCACTTTATTTTCTGCCTCCAGATAATAACCAGAGTTACGCAAGGAAGTATTTTGTTAATTTTTGCATGTGTATTTGCAAAGGCTTATTAACGGCATCAATTTACATTTTGATCACCAATAGTTTACCATAGGATAACCTTTTACTAAGGAAGAGAGCATTAATTATTACACGCCCACCCTAATCCACGAAGTAAAACCTGTCAAGCATCTTGAGCAGCAGTTAATATCCAGTTTTTTCATTCATGTGGTAGTAATGTGCTTAGAGGGAGAATTTATCCACTTTTCCACTGGCCTCGTCATCCTCCTCTGCTTCAATTTGACTCACCCATTGTCTACGCTAACCGTGCCCAGTATCGACGGATTCTTTTCTCAGATGTCTCCAACCCAAGTTTGAACACAATTTGGATAGTTGAAACCGTAGCATCAGATGATATTATATTCCCTCAATGAATTAATAGGCAAGCACGAGATGTTCATCTAAATATTAAGCCCAAAATGTCGGATCATCACTACTTCAAAAATAAAAGAAAAGAAAATAGGCCTGGAAAATAGAAAGACGGATGCGGAAGTGTTGCTCGATATGAAATGAAAGGAGGGAAAATTGTTCTGGGAGTTTCAGTCGATGGCGGAAAAAAATAAGACACTTTGGGGAGTAGTGGAAGCTGTGACAAAAGACATAATGACGGATAAACAAGGAAGAGAGGAAAAATGAATGTGCCACTTTGATGAAAAGATGGGTAGAAATTACGAGAAAAATGAATTCGGGATTAGCATTGAACAAACTGCTGTGAGGGATAAACACAATGACGTACGTCAATTTTCAGAAGCCCTATCTAACCTCAATTCGGTTCTCTCTCCCTGTGAGAACAAACATCCAAGTCAATATGTTCGTTCGATCAACGAAATCGACAATTTAATATCACTGAAGGTTTTAATCCAATGAAAAATTGAATTGTCATTGGCCACGAGAATATGAATGCAATAGGGGCGGAATTAATTTGGTGTATTTAAATTTATGGCTAGGTGTAGAATACAGTAGTTAAACTTTTATGCCTCAAGTTTTTCACCAGAATAAAATTTCTAGAGAAAAGTAATACAAGTGAAAATTTTCTACCCTCCCTCTATCGGCTGATTCCAACTGACATTCTATACAGTTTGTTAAGGATATGAGGCATACTTCCTAATTCTTTCCTTCTCATCCCTTTCTTTAAACGTTCAATGCCATTCGTTCCCAGCCCACAACCTCCCCCTAGACCACCCTTCCCTTTCCATACCTTTTTTTCTCTGTCTCTGCCTCAGATATGGAGCATATTACTGACTTCCTGAATATTAAAAAAAACATAGTTATCACTTTCTCGAGATTATCTGGGGGATTAGCTGGGTACTATATATAAAATTTAAAATTATGACATCGAATTCATAGGAATTTTTTCTGTATGGAATACATGTAGTTCAGTTATTTCATAATGCTTGGGACATGTTAAGCATAGAGATTACTTGTTTTTTTATAAATTCATTGCTACATTAAAACTGGTTACCTAATTTTGACAGAATTATTAACAAATAGAAATAGCTTCATATATAACAGCATCAATGACGATTATGTTCATCTACAATTATTCATAGACCTGGAAGTTTTCATAAATAGAGCCACGTGCTTTTTCCATATTTCTATTTTTCAATGTTTAGCATAATTATAATGGAAAGCCATCGAATATCCTTTAAAAATGTAAAAACATTTTATTTAAAAAAATCTGAATACTAATATAAGGTTTTTATGGCAACTTCACGGAGGAGCAATCACGTATAAAGTCTACCGTCGTGATTTCATTCTGCATGCAATTTCGGAATTATATTCGTAGTGAAAGTTTTAACTCCGTTGGGTTGAAACTACCTCGGCTCATGGCACTGAGCTTTATTCACGCCTGGAAGGCATAAAATAGGCGACGACGTCCCAGAACGATCTTCCCGGCAATCCCGCGGAGGGATTTGTGGTGAGGTGGTTTATAGCTGGAGGGATGAAGAAAAGGAATTACTGTTGAAAGAAAGGAAAAGGGTGGTGGTTGAAAAAAGTCGACAAAGGTTAACAATGACAAAACAGACCATCAGGACTAAATCGAACTATACGGCTTTCAGTGTTGTGGATGGAGACGATTGGGATTCATCAATTATCGAGGACGACAAGAAAACGTTTCCTTTCTTCCTTTTGTTCTCGGTTTACAAGCTGTCTCATGAACCCCTCCCTCGTTCTATCCCGCCCATTTATGTCTTCGTCCTTCCCTCACCAATGTCAGCTTCCCATTATTCTCCTTCCCATCCCTGTGCTCTTAAAATTTTCTCTACCCCGAATTCCGTCTTTTTCGAGCAGCTTTACGTGTGTCTGTCATTTGCAACTCGATTTTCTGTAAAACTAATAACCTTGATGTTTAGTCCTTCGGAATTTTCGACTATTTCCTTTTCATCTTCCTAGCACATGTGCTTTTTAAATTGAAGTTTTCTCATATTTAATAAGGATGAGAATCAATGAATTTCGACTCTCACAGCTATTTCAGCGGCAGGACTTAAAACCACTTTTATTCATTGATGCCAGAGGATGATAGTCTGACGAACGTTACCGCAGATTGGGAGCGATCACAGTCAACGACGCCCTAAAAATTCCCTCATAGAGATGACATATTTCTTTAAGCTCTACCTTTTACTTTCACTGAAATCCCGTGAACGATATTTTTTTGCAAATATAGTGGCTTGTTTCTTGAACGTGATGGTCCTTCGTCGGCATGAAAAAGCCGCAGTTTAAGGAGAAATGTTTGCCGTGGGAACAGGGTAAATATTCTGGGAGAACGGATTCCGGAATGAGTTTACAGAATTCAATGCCTAAACCACGCCATTCAATGATGCTCGTTAGCCTGTTTAAGTCCCTGCTGGGAGCTGGTTTCTTTCTAATTGTAGTTTCGAACAGCTTGAGCTCTGACATTCGCCCATTTGCACAACAAGAGCGGACGAAACCGCATGCGATTGGCATCCCACGAGACATCCGTATCTGAGCCGTGCTCTGCGAACAAAGATTTCACTGCTTTTACCTTCCTTCTTCTGAAGGCTCTCCACGTCTCCCTTCTTCTATCACGGGAACGAAGAAGTGCTGAGTATTTGACCGTCGTAAAAAGTTGGATCAGTTTAATACTTTTATCTTTCTGCGGAATCCTTCACCTCAACAATTTTATGACTGAAGCTTTGCAGTCAGTAATCAATCAACTGATTGTGAGCTCTAAAACTCTCAAATCAGATAACCACTCCTCCTTCCCATCCATCTTTTCCTCTCCACAAGCCTCTCAAGGTGGGCTCTATAATTTCATTGCCTACCCTTGCGAGATCTTACGACTCTTCCCTTTGAATTTCCCTTTCCGTGTTCATATTTAGTGCGAATGAATATGTTCTTCCTGTGGATTAGACATTTTTATCTATCCGGTGAGATTTTTCTAGCACTGACTAGGAAAATTTTTCGGCTCTTTGCTCATATTATTTGTTTGAATTTTTAAGACAATAATGTTGTCTTAAATTGGTAGCTGTAGTCCTTAAATCTTAATTAAATTCTCCCAGAGCTTTATTTTAAAGAAACATCAGAAAGAGCAGAAACCATTTCTAGTTTTGTAAATCTTTAAAAAAAATGATCGCTACAGTAAGATAGTACTAAAATATCAAAGTAACGGGAAATTTGTGCCCAAATTTATTCCAGTCAGCAATGCATTAATTCACCCGACCAGTGTATCTTACTATATTTCCAAAGTAGTGTCCCAAGTGTGCCAGAGAAACAATAATACTCTTTTTTTTAAGTAATGTAACCTCGGAATCCATTTTTTATACTTGATAGTTTTTCATTATCTGAGATGAAGCTAATCAATACTATTTTCCCTATTGCACTTAGCCTCAGTCTTTGTCTTTTGAAGTCTCATTTCTTCCTTTACTCCTTAAAATTCATTCAATCTTTCCCTTCGCAGTTCCTCTACGCCTTCCTTTCCCTTCGTGGCGTTCCTCATTGAGAAGACCTCTACGTTTCCCATCATATCTCCACCTAAACTACTTTTTTCCTCGCCCAGTGACGACAATCCGTTTCTTTCGGTCGACCCAGAGCTTCCTGAGAAACTAAAATGCTACCTCATTGACGATTATCAGCCTCCCGCAGTACGGTGGGAAATTTCGCGAATCGGAATGATTTCTCGATGGAAGTGGGTCCGTTTATCTCCTCGACACACTCCTGGAGAATTGACGTGCCTCATTTTACAGAGGAAACCCTAATAAAAACTCTCTGGATGCAATTCATCAGTTCATGCGAGTGCTCCACCATCTTATCGAGACGTATCGAAGATGATTCAAGAACCGTAGCGTAGGCAAGTCATCGGTCGATTGGATACGCGACCCAGTGAGAAGCAGGAACACCACCACTGCCATCGTGGAATCCCCGAGACAATCGCTCAAATGCGTGATCGGAAATGGAACGTATTCGTCATGTGGGTCTCAGCGGTAGACAGTTAAGTTCCACGGGGAAAAGGCTACATCACCTTCCGTAGAAAATTACTCTCCAAAATTTCTCTTGAAATTATGATGATGTGGTTACCTTTGGCTGCGATGTTAGATCCATCAACGTCCACCAGGAATTTACAAAAGGGACGCATTTTTTTAAAGAAAACAGAGAGCTCAGTTTATTAAAAAAGAATATAACTTTCAAAGTTTAAACAGTTCACGATCATCCATTTGCCATGGAATAAAACTGTACGAGTAACTCTCATCACGTTTTTGTAACTACTACTCTGGACACGAGCGTTAAAATGAATCACTTTTCTTTCAGCTTTCCCCATGCTCCCATTCAATGATCCCAATGACCCTTAGCGGTCCTCGAAACACATCAGTGCTCGCCTGGAATTCCCAAAATAGGCAAACATCCTCAGCGAAGTGGAGAGCTGCAGAAATGAAGTGGGGAAACCATTTTCAACTGTAAAGTAAGCTTTCGGTCAGGCAGGCAGCTACCGGAGAGGAGAATAAAAAGCAAAAGAAATTCACGAAAGTTCATTCGAGAATACTCTTATTTGTTGTTTATGTATCTTTTCTCTGCCTTTTTTTTTAAAATGGATCAATAGTTCGTCTTCTCCGAAATAAAATTAATGAATTCGGTTTGGTTCGATGCCTAAATGCTTTAACGAAATTCATATCGTCTCCGGGACCGAACTCTCGGTTTTGATTGACCTCCTCAGTCGGCCAGTTGGAGAGAATTGGCGAGACATTGTCTCCTGCAGCCCCCCCCCTACCACCATCAGAGAATTTCGACCTCTTTCTTCCTCTCCTCCACCCTCTTTCCACGCAGAGGACCCTTCCTCGTCATCCTCACTCTTCTCTCTCCTCCTTCTCCTTCCCTCTCACCCTCACCTCTCCCCTCATTATCCTCCCACGCCCATCTGTCTCTCACGCCGCTCCTCCCTCCCACGCTCCTCGAACCCCGACTCACTCACTCACTCGCACACCGCTCTCTACCACCCTTCCACTCTCCTGCGCGAAAAATAATCCTTTATTTTTCATAGCCCCCGGACCCCCCGGCCCTTTTGTGCGCACCCGGGCCCCACTTTCACCCGTGGCTCTCCAATCGCCCCGTTTTATCGAGGAGGTGGTGGAGTTGAATAAATGGCCCTCTGAATAAGAGCGGTGGGAGCTTTGGGAAGGAGGGGATGGATGGTGAGGGCTGGAAGCGGGAGGACAGATGATAGAGAGAGGGAGAGGGTGAGTGGAATTCGGGAGATGTTGGAAAAAGGGATGAAGGGACAGCAAAAATAGAGAATAAATCACGAGCCGGACAAAGGCTGAAGAGGGAAGAAAGCGTAGGATCAAGATGAAGGAGTTTACGGGGAGCAAAGACGAAAGCTCACACTCACGTGTGGTGGGTTTCTTTCATATAACCATCAGCACCGTGCATAGGAAACTCATGAGACCTTAGTGGAGGCGAAGGAAATAATGTGTAGATAGATATATAGCCATTTTAAAACAGTACTAAACTGAACTATACCGAAGGTATATGTGTACTTATGCTGAAACTATACGAAAGCTGTTACTAAAAGCATCGATGTAAAACACGAAGAACTTTTTTTTTGACCGCTATTAAATAGCATTGATTTTTATTCCATTGTAACTTTTGCTGAATCCGCTTGGCGCACAGGTCGTGTAATCGGACTAATTGAACGATATTTTTAAATATTCTTTTAAATAAAAAAATAATAAATCTTAAAATGCTTGATGAGCATTGTCATAGTATTTCTGTTTTACGCTATTTCGTAACCGAAGAACCAATTGTCATACTATACTCTTGATAACGTGGGAGAGTTACGATTCAAAATATTGAGTTGTTACCTAGGAGAAGTAAAAAAAAAACATTTACACATTTCCATAAATTCCAAGAATAATAATTGGATGTGAAGACAGCATGAATTGGAGCCAAGTGAAAGTATTCAAAAGGTAGAATGTTAATGAAGTATTGTCGGTTATGAAATAATTGTGAAAAAAATGGAATGTAAAACATAATACTTAAAGAATGAGAGGATGAGTACCAAGATGAAGAGGCCGTCATTTAACGTAGTACTAGGGAAGTTCGTTGAATATAAAGGGACGTATTGATAGGTAGATAGATATCTTTATTTGGGCGAAATTGAGTCCAAATGGTCCCTTCTTCTATTTAATCCATAACGTATAGAATAGTTGAGGAAATGGCATACATCAAAACAGGTAAATAAATCTGAAAACATTAAGAAATCATTTTCAGTGAAAAATAAACATTTTGAACAGGAATAAGAACCTTCGAAAAACTAAGAATTTCAAAGAATTTGTCCTTGGCGTTCAGTGATATATTGACCGGAAAGCCTATGTTTTATTCCAGGTGACAGCCCTGAGTAACCCGAGAATTCTGTCCCTGCGATTTTCTAAGCTCCATACGTGTATATCCCTGATCAACCGCATGTGGCTGAGGAAGTGGTCACCGGTACAAGTGTGTTTCGCACAACGTTCGGTTTTCATCCATCCAACCAACTTTCCTATTGATTTTTGCACTACAAAACAGCTCATCATTTTGAAAGTACGATGCACTAATATAAGATTTTTTAGTTGCTCTTCCATGTATCCATTATAATTTAGCCGTTAAAAAGAGATATTTTCATATCAACTTCCGACAGTTTCTCCTGTGATTTCATATTTTTAACAAAATAAAAGCAGGCATATTTGCAATAAGTTTTTAAAATACTGAAGTCATTATATTACCTATTTAACTATTATGAATGTAATGTAATTATAATTAAGTATATTATTATTGTTAATAGTTACATAGGTTAAAGGGTTTATATAAAAACTTTGAACTTCTAATGGTATAAAAGTACTCTTTCCTTTTAATTAAGAGCTTAGTTATTGAAATATTATAATTAAAACGAGAAAAACAAATATTGAATAAAGGCGGCCGGTTGTTATTGTTCACTCTATCATTAATGAAATTAATGCGATGGCGTTAAAAAAATGAATTCAAATGTTTTTTTTATTTAAAAATTAACTTTTCCATCGAGACAATGGAAAACTTTTTCAATAACGATGAAATTGTTTCAGAGCTATTTCCTTAACTAATGAGTTCAGATTCAAGCCGAATGGTCTTACTATATGTGCACATCTTCTTCATATATCCGCGCAGACGAATTTCATCTCAGGGTTATTTTTAATTTCTTAATGATAATTAATAATTCATGATATTATTTTACTTACCTTTGAATTGAGTAAACGGTCAAAGAAGAAGAAAAGAACACTGATTATAAAGTATCATTTAATATCTTGGTATTTTCCGTTTTCGTTAAAAGGAAATATTACGAGAGTCATTTGAACTTTATCTACGTGTAACGTATTTGAAAATCATCAGTGATTTTATTGCCCTCTCTAATGCTATAATTACATGCGTAAAATTGCTTTTTATTCGTTATCTTAAAGCTTATCAGGCATGATTCAAGCTTGGCCCTGCAGAGTGGAGCTAATTTACTGATGACCAAGTATTTTTTCGAATTGAAATAACCAAGAATGGGAATAATTGGAAGGCCAATTTGAACGACGAAGTCCTCTATGCATCAATATTATGTAGATCTTCATGAAGATGAAGTCCAATTCACGAAATTATTAATTTAAAAATAATAAATTTGTCCGTGTCTTGACATGAGTAGGAATATATTTCTACACCTCTAAAAGCATTACACACCTCGTAAATAGGTACGATATGCTTACGAAATGTATTGAGATAATCAAACAGATTTTGAGAATGGTAGACGTTGCGCGTCACATTATTATGAATAGGCTTCGCCAAGTTAGCGGTTTTCAATGAGGTTATGATTTTGGCTTTGAACGTAACGGAAACTATATCAGAGAGGAGACCAGGAAAAATTTTATATCTACTTGGTCTTTTTTTAATAAGATGAAAAATTGTAGGGAAATGTATAAGGAAGTTCGTGGAAATCTTAAGGCGATATGTTGAGGAAGGGATGAGGAAGCACGAAGCAGAATAATTACGCCGAGTAGGGGTGAAGACAGAGAGGAAAAGTTTCGAAGTCGTCCTTATGCTTGGCAAAATATCCTCGGGACAGAATAAAAATTAATATAGGCGAAGTTTTTAAGAAGTTTGACCCACGTTATATTGCCGTAACTATTTAAAAGCGATGGGTATCCTAAAAATCAAATTAATCTCAAAAAACTATTTCCTAATAAAAAATGCCATCATTGCTTTCAGATGACCGCCCTCAGCAATTTTCCACCTATGAATACGTATCACCGTGGGCGTTTTTTGTTGACCGTCCCTCCTATTCCTACCATGAATTTCATCTAGTTAGCTTTTGCTCTAGACTCATACAAAACATATCAATTTCCACTTAGTTGTTTTATATCATGTTAAGTCATCAGTACGTTTGCATTTCAATATCAAATTTTCCTATTTTTTGTTTGAATTTGGCTACAAATTTAGGTAATTTTCAAATAGATCTAATTATATCAAAATAAAGACTGAAATAAGAATACTATATTATTAAATGTTTTGAAACCCACCGATATCTATGTAAGTATATGTAAACAACTATGTAATTTCACTTTAAAAATACAACACGAACCTCGTTCAAACACCTCGTCATTGCCTCTTAGATATGGTCCAGTGGTCCAGAATGGTACTCGTTACAATTGGGTCATACTCAACCACCTATTCTGTTAAATTCGGGTCTCTTTCACTGTGGTCCGTGAAATCAAAAGCAAGATTTTCACACAAGTAGTCTTGTGGCTGCTCCTTGAGAGCCATCTTGACACACCTTTCTCGAGACTAAATCTAATGTAGGAATGAAATGCAGTATGATTTTCGGAATATTGCTCTCTTCTGCTAACATCCTGACACTTGGGGCTCAATCAGAATTGAGCATGTGTCTCAATTTCTGCGCATTTTCACCAGACTCTGTTTTTGATGGATTGTCAGGGCATTCCTCACCGTCAACCTCCTCATTATCCTCCCAAAACACCCTGTGCGAGCAGAATACCATCGCTTGGGACATTTCCATAAGCATCCTTAACCATGATCAAGGTCTCCAAAATTTCCAAGCTTAATGCCCATTTTTGTCGGATATCATTTCTCAATGGAAAGTGACGTGAATTCATGACGTGATCGTCGAATAGGGGTATACGAGCAAATTAATATTATGATAAATATATTTTTGCTTATATATGTTTGAATAAATAAAAATATTGTCAATTTTAGCATTGCGCATTATCAACAAGAAAAATATTGAGAGAAAAATGTGACTTCATATGCGTGTTGGATGTATAAAAAAAGGACAATCACATGTGTTTGTTTTATTTGTTATGCGATCGTCCCTCCTGTAACAATACTTATATGTGTAGAATATATTATGATATATTTGCCACCATATTCTCTGTACTCAATGAAGTTCATGTTCTATCTCCACCAGCAGAATCTCTGGGTACGCCCTGCTATTTTATTATTGTAATGAGAATGATTAACGATTTGCACGTGACCTGCATGCTTCAAAGGACGACTTTTTTCAAATTTGAAAATTACCAACCGTTTTCCTCATATCTTTATTGAGTCGGTCATCATGTCATACGACCATTTTTTTATGAAAAATTAAAGTTTCAACCCGATTACCGAGATATGTTTCGATAAATTAATGGAGAACAGGTTTAGCCGTACACAACAACCTTATTGCACATTTATAAATCGCTTGAATCTTGTTCAACGAACCTCATCAGGTGCTTTAATATAGTTGTAATGGTTGGAGCTTAAAAGAGCTGAGGTAATGCTTTTAGATTAAATGGTATAACCCAGAGAAATAAATGCTATTCCCGTGAGATATTTTTTTAAATTTATGTTCCTTTATAATTAGAAAGGACAGTGACGTACGTGTGTTTAAATGTTTTCTCAAAGTTTTCCATTTCTAAACGGTTTTTCTTTTTTCAATGTGTTTCTGAAAAAAGTAATTTTATTGAGCAACATCTCATTCGGCTCATTTACCAAATTGTGTTTTATGATTATACTAAGGGGGTTACTACCAAAATATATTGATTGAATTTAAGTAAAATAAGGTTTTCCTTAAGTGTACGGATCAATAACCCCAGCTGGAAAAATTGACTCAAAATATTTATTTTGAAATTTGAAATCCTGTTATTTACGTGAAACTCCAAAATATGTTTTTATATGATTAAACATTTACCATCTCTTTTATGTTACTATGTGCTGATGTAATCGATTAGAGTAATTTAACAATTGAAAATTATATTAATATCTTACTTTTTTGAGTTCAGGTAAACATAGAAACTGGAATACTTTAATATGTAGGTAACACGATAAAAATTACAAAAGTAACGCTAAAATATTTGCCCCAAAAGTAGGACTGAGTCGATAAAAAAAATATGTTGCCAGAATTCATGCATGCATTCAAAAGTCTTCGAATTACTACCTTTGTGCGTCCTTTCACCGTTTCCAGCGGGTTTTCCACGCCTCGTACGCCTTCTGGAAAGCGGCGCCCGGAATGCTGCTAAGCTCCCTCGTCACGGCCTGTTGTAACGCTTCCACCGAGCCGTCTTTTCAGCTCCGATTTGAGGCAGAAATCTAGAAATGAGAGGAAAAAGCCTGGTGGGGCAACATCAGGGCCGTAGGGTAGCTGAGGCATGGTCGAAAGACTATTGGTAGATTTGGGTTCGGGTTTCCTTATGTTTGTCCAAGAACATCTACTTATACGTCTACTTAATACCCCGCAAGCCGCCATAAGGGCGTGTGGCAGGAGATGTTAGGGCACCACTCGTAATTAAGAAAATAACGCATGAAAAAGCCACAAATGTTTACAGTCCACAAAAAAAAACATTGTAAACATTCATGCAAAAGCCCTTACAACGCACACACATGCAAACACAAAAACTAACAACTAGCGTACACATGCATCTAAAAATATGCCAGACATATTTGCAATGTTTAATTGTGTTCCATTTTGTAAATTAAATGTTTTTAATATTTCTAAAGTGACTTTGGTTTCTTACTATTATTATATCTGATTATTCTGGGAAAGAATGAGTATTAGAATCTATCTCTATTGGAATCTTTCTCCCTTATTTTATCTTTGTGGTCTGTTCTAACTAAGTAGTGTAGGACCATTATAGTTCCTTTAGTGCCATCGTTAAACTCGTTGGTTCTGAATCTTTCTAAAAGTTTAAATCTCGCTTGTTCTCTTGGTTTTTCAAGAGGCTCTCAGCCTAAATCTCCTAAGATACCTATCACAATTGGGTTCTTATCATAACATTCGCGGCACCAACTTCGCACATACCTTTCTCATACCCTTGCGAACTATGAACCATACGAACAAATAATCTGCAACCCCTGTCCAACATAGTCTTCAATCTATCAAGATTGTATATGTGTGTTTTTATTCGCATTAATCATTTTCGATAATGATCTCGGGTTTCTCTACAAAATACTTGCAAAAATACTTTCTCCTCGTACTTACTGTACGAGGAGAAAAACGCAAGCGCTAAGAAAATATTCCTTTGCAAAATGTCAATTTTTAAAATATTATGCCTATTATGTACAATGCCACGGCCATAACACCGGCTGCCTATATTTTATTCTACATAATTCTATGATTAGTTGCATTAAATTATATCTTATCGTAAATGAAAAATTCTCTTGCTTTATTATTTTCATTTAGAATATATGCAGGAATTATTCCTGGGAGAGACGTTGGAAAGTAGTATCCTTTTTATCATATAACCAAGAGTTATCTGAGACCAAATTTAGTTACAGTAACTTTGTTTCTAGATGGTCAGGGACATTTCAAATACTTAACATCATATGCCAAAGATAAGCATTAAAATGATCCATCAATCAGAAAGGCAATATTCCTACAAATTCAAGACTTTGCCATCTAATGATCCTTCTTCAACCCTGGAAAGTCAAGATATTATGATGACATCACGGTATATAGCAGCTGGAAAAGCGTATTTGGCCTATCACACGAATGAATGAAAAGGAATATTCGGCATAATCTATGAGAAAACAGATACTTATGAGGCAACCTGGAGCACGTCAGAACGGATGCATCAAGAAATTAGGGATGATATATCGGCTAAAAAACCGATACAGATGACCTTTTCCATGTCACATCATTACTTCCTTTCGATGAACTCGTGATTAATTTCCACTCTGTGTTCGTTTTTCGTCCAAAGTTGAAGGTTGCATCTTATTTTGACCCACTTTCAGTTTTGCACAATGACGCTCATTAATGCCGGTTGAGATTCATCAGTCTTTTGGCGACGTTTTTCCCCATAATTTTTTAGTTTTTAAAATAAGCACCTGGTTAAAACTTTATACTTCCTCTAACGGTGGGAATATCGAGTAAATGCCTCGGTTTAGTCAGCAGTCAAATAAAAAATTAACTTTCTGATATGCTGAAAAGTAATTTTTCACCATGCATGGCATATGGCGAGCGTTAAAATCGATTATAATCGATAATTACTTTGACACATTCAACCATAATTATGGTTGAATGTGTCTTAGAAAAATTTTCTTTTTCGGGTCTGTTATTTTAGCAAATATTATTACCTTTGTTTTGTGAAATTCCATTGGTTTTGTGTAAAAAATAGATTATATGTGGTTTTTTATTTGCATAATACAATAAGAAGGTTATTACTTTCCAGGAAAGCAATAATATTGTATATTTTAATTCATAGTAACTTTACAGCGAATTTCTATAATCTGTAACATTTTCCGATATGCGCTGGCTCATTTTCTGTTGGTATTAATCGCATTTTGAAACTTTGGATCATCACGTCATTTTTAGGCAGATAGTTTTGAAAAATTACTATTCTAATGGTATTACTGCCTGAATGTCACATGAGCGAATAAATACATATAACAAAATTATGCATGCATGATTTTTCAATTTGATTTTGAATCCATCCGAATAAAAATGTTGGGAATACACGTGAATGTTTCCAAATTCAATAAACATCTTCCAATTCAATCCTTTTTCTAAATATCCGATTATTTTGACTAACCTTACACGATATCTAAAACTTTAAAAAATAAAAAGACAAAGCCCTGAGTATCATATCAACGTATGAATACATTCGACTCGTTGAGACGAAGAAGACTCAGAATCATGATTGAAATATGGTTCTGCATAACAGCTGGCATTAACTAGAAACAACTTTCTAAATTATATTGATAATAAGTATTAAGTTAAAAGAATAAAATACCTTTTAGTTCGATATATAACTGTAAAAAATATTGCATAATGCAGTGCTTCTTTAAATTGCACCAATATTTATTTTCCTTTTAAAACCTCTAGGTTCTGATATCCTCCCATGTTTGTGCAATATCTCCTCTCTATGTAATATGTAATCTCAAATTTTGTAATGATTATTTTTAATCAAGATAAGAAAATAATTAATTGTCAGTAAAAGTAATTATTATTTTATAATGTCACTAATTGAAATTTTGTTTTGCAGGTGAGTTTCGCCATGAGGCTGTTCAAATTACCGAGCTAGAATGACGTGAGTAGAAAGTCAATTATTAGTCCATTTTTCCAGCAAGAAAAATTGAGTCTCGAATTGGAATTTGACAACCAGATATCTGAAGTGAGTAGTTAAAATCCAGTCCCATTTTTTTCCAATGTATTGCTTTTGGCATTCCGTTTCTTTGTGCTTTATTTTAGTATTAGAACTTGACAATATCAGGTCGCTCTATGCAAATGCTTTCTTTCATTTCTGTAAAAAGGCTATGGTGGAATATGATTTTTAGCGTTTAAGGATTACAATCTACTGTGACATTTATATTTTGTTATAAACTTTAAGTGATCAGCTATAAAGTTTTGAATATTTGAACGTTTTAACAATATCCAACCATTATTTTTTGTTTTCATTTAATTTATTTTCAAAATTAGAGCTCATGTTTGTTGTTGTTTCAAAGTATATCCAGCTCCGACGAGAAACAATGAACTAGGGAGAAGTGGCTGATCGGGGTAATGCTACTAATCCCGGTGCCTACAGAGTTGAAGCGAATACTCGCAAAATAAGTGAGGATGAACTTATTGTAAATATTTAATTATCAATATACGATTTGACTAAATGATAAGCTCAAATTTCAAGTAGATGAGTGATGTCCTCATTTATCCATTGGAAACTAAATGATCAAACGAATATTGAATCATTGGCTAGATTCTCCTATCACTTGGACTAAATATTCGAAAAATGATTTTATAGCACATAAAAAGACATTAATGTTGTCTTACAACCGACGAATTTTTGTTCTTCCACTCCAATTACTTATTAAATCAAAATTATTTACCAATCAAAATCAATTTGCGTGATACCCCATTTTTTTCTTTATTTTTCTGAGTTTGAGAGCTAACATGAGCGTCTCTTTCTTTTATGCTGTGTTGGCACTTTTTCAAATTTTTCGTCAGATAGGCATAGTGAGCAATTTGCGAAGAATTCTCTAAACCACCAGCCATAAGGCCACTACCAGCCATCGTGGTAATAATAAATCACTTTCGTGAAAAATAGTCTTAGCTTTTTCAATGAAATGGTAATCCAGGAACAGAGTTCCGTTAAGTTAAACATGTTAACAATTTCTACAAGTTACGCCATTGCTATTTGTTTTACATCATTAAGTGTTCCGTTGTGCTAGAGAAACTTTTTTTTGCAGTTAACGAGATCATTCGTCTCTCACGGAGGTTCGGAATTTTCCGCGAAATTTACACTGGCGATGAATGTTTTTTAATGACAATTCTCTTTTTTCATTCTTCCTTCTTGATAATTGAAGTTCCAGGAATTCCTTCACGGATCCCTTGAGAACGTCTTCACGACGCGGCAGCGTTTGAAATTAAATGCTTCCGTCTCAACAAATTCCCTTTGCGAGTTCTTCTTCTCCTTTGTTCGAGGTTGTTATTATCTTTTGTTAATGCTGATATATTGCGTGATATTCTAGTCATAACTTCAGCCGAGGCACTAAAATAAATCTTGAGCATACAGATGAATGCTAATTGGGTGAACACTGCTAAAGGATTCTCATAACAAATTTCGTTTTCCAAAATTTGGGTTTCTTCCTCACGAAGATTGAAACAATATCATAAATGAGCGTTGCTCTAAAATACGCTTTTTAGAGGAGTGGGGCGTTAATTGTGATTTTGAGTTTAATAATCTTTAACTTTTAGCATAATTGCAGTTTAAGTATTGTCGTGGCATTTGGAAAATTATTATATTTCTGTGTAATAGTTGTATGTGTTGAGGAAATGTCTGGCCTCGAAGAACAGTCTTAGTTTTCTATAATGATTGAGGTGTTTAAAAAACTAAGCGCTCGAGATCTCTCGAGAGAAATTGAAACCCTTTTGCTCATTTGAAAAGCAATTTTATTGGAACCATATTTTAATGAAAAACTTTGTCTGCGACTCTGTACTAGGGAATACGAGTTTATTATTTTTCTACATTGTTGGGTACTATGCGCAAACTTCCTAGTTATATTTTTATGATAATTTACAGTAATTTCGTTAACGACAAAGCTATTAAGACTATTGGACCGTTAATGAGTAATACTTTTTTATTTTAAATAAATAAGAGTACTTTAAATATATTTATTTTATTTAACTTTATATATATACATATATATGTACATATATATTTGTGTATATATATATATATATATATTCATTCACACATTGTAATAGGTATAAGGAAAGGGGATAGGAAAACACATAAAGACGAACACAGGACAGGTGGGGAAGGCGGATTTGAGCAGATCACAAATGTAAAAATATTTCCTTAACCGGGAGTTGAACACCGGACCTTCCACTTGCCGGGCGGATGCGCTACAAATATACAGAGTCTGACCTGAAGAAGGCATTGGAGTGCGCCGAAAGCTCAAATAATCTACAATGTGAGTGTTCTTTCACGTGTTACCTGTATTATTCTGTGTTATATTGTGCCGTCCAAAGGTTATATTGCTCTCATGAGTACTTCCGCTTCATCTAAATATATATATATATATATATATATATATATATATATATATATATATATACATATTCAAACATGAAAATCCCGCCATACGGCGCACAAATATTCATTCAAACATATATATATTGCAAAGCTTAGCAAAGGATAAAAAGTATGAGCTGACTGAACGCATCGCTGTAAGTTCCCTTTCCATTTATCTTTCCAAATATAGACATACCTGTTCCTCTTTTAACATTTCACTAATCCCCGCATTGGCATCTACTTATCCGTTGAGCATTTTTGAAGTAAGGAAAAAAAATATATATATATATATATATATATATATATATATATATATAGACACACACGCATATATAAGGAAAGGGATAGAAACACATATGGAGGACGAATGCAGAAGAGGTGGGGAAGATGGAATCGAGGAGATCACAAATGGAAAAATATTTCCTTGACCGGGAATTGGACCACGGATCTTTCTACTTGACATGAGGCATGCGCTTATAATAGGTTTATTTATTTTGTGTTTAATAATAATTTAATATTTTTTCGCAATTAAAACGGGATGCTCCTTTAATCAATGCGTATTTTCCAGGCGAGTGCATTTGGCGCGTAGCGTTGAATAGTTAGCTCCTCCAGGGAACCTTGCATTTTGCTTCCATTTTCCTCGACAACGGTGAGGACTCCGTTGGAAAAGGTTTGATCTTCTGTTATCAACGATGCCCCATAATGAACAAGGGTTTTCCTCACTGAAGCGAGTTCCTTAATTAAATGATGTCGCATGCAAAGTCTTACAGCGAGTATCCCCTTTTGTTCCCTTTTTTATCACCCGACCTTTTTTTCATTCTTCGCATTGCTACCTTTCTACTTGCCAACCTTTTTTTTTATTATTCTTGCACACTTAAATCTCTTTTATCGTCTCCCGAGTCGAAAGCGTCATTTCCGCCAAGCCCTCTCGCCCCTCCCCCTCCAGCCCTGAGGATCGTTGCTAAACTGCAACGAACTGCGGATCGAGGCGGAACTCTGTTGCTAGAGTGTTGGAGTACTGGCATCTGGAGCCACTGGGAATGGGGTCAAGTCGTTTTTGAGGCTTTATTCGATAGTTTATTAAAAGTAAAAATGCTACGAATGCTCAATGTAAAATGTATGGGAAGGTTAAGAAATAATTCTCAGCTCCATCTACCCGCGAGATCGCAGAAAGGAAATGGTTTGCTTTTATAATGGACGTTTTGTCTCTTTCCCCATCATAGTTTGATGTGTTTTATCCTTCATAAAAAACGGTTTCAATTACCCACGGATGTATGCTGAAGGGAGATGTTGTGAATGCGATTTCATATTTCTCCAGTTTTCTTCACATTGAAATAAATTCTATATATAAATCAATAATAAACCATTGCACCAGTTTTGTACATTTTTAACCTGGCTAAACATTTATTTCGCCGTCGTCATAAATAAAGTTAAACTGCAGTTTAACAGCTTTGATTCCACATATATTCAGATTTTCATAAAAATTCATAAATGACATTCCTATATACCATCTGAGGTTCTCAAATTATGGAAAATATTTACGTGAAAATGTTATTATTATTTTTCAGCTACGAAATGTTCTCCTGAAACAAACTATAAATTTTCCTTGAAATGTTAGCGCTGATTAAGTAGGATTTCAGTTAACTAAGTTTCCCTCCTATGGTTTGATGCTATCTAAAGTCAGACGTAATTACAAACTTGTGAGGTTGCCTCCTTGTTAGTGTCCGATTTACCGGTACCGTTTCAATTTCCTATCAAATACAATTGCCTTATGGCGCACGCTTTGTAAGATAATTTGAACCAGCCCAAGTTTATTCCTTAAGCCCCGAGTGCCCAACTTATTATTTACTCTATGATGGAAAATTGTCTAATTGAGTTGCCCACCAAAAGACTCAAGCGCTGGTGAAGTTGATGGAAGGATATGGAACTAAGCTAAAGACATACGTGGGCAAGAACATGCTTTGCGTTGAAAATTGTTCCGTTTGTACCTATTCCTGATATGACTGTATCAGGGAAAGTTAAAGCTCTGACGCTAGCCTTTCATATACTTCAAGAATAAAAAAGATTGGCTGGGCTGATGATCTTCTAGTCACAGTAAACAAATGCAGGTGCAGTAAAAATAGCTTGAAATAAAAAGCGGAATAAATATGCTATGTTATTATCAATATAATTTACCTCTCTCTTATATTTTCTAAAACCATATTTCTCACCGGTATTATGTTTGCTTGATCATCGTTGAATCTACGATTATTACAAATTCTCCATAGGCTAATGGAGTTTGAAAACAAAGGAGCAGAAGTGAATGAATGCCAGAGGAAAAAGAAATATGTTATCATAGAGTGGTAGGGAAAAACAGTCTAAGAGATTATTTGTTCCTATGAAATAAAATTAAGATGCTTTTGCACCTTCCCAGCTAGAATGGGTTTGTATTATTGCCCTTTTAAGTTTAAAATACTCAAATATAAAGAAAATTTTCTTATTTCGCGCGTATCCTCCCCCAATGTATCAAGCGCATCTCCCCTACCACAGAGTACACAAAAGACGGCATGTACATAGCAAGCGTCAGCCGTAATGCCCAAAATATCGACTCAAAATCGTAATTTCAGATCCAATTTTTAAGTCCCCACAAGTTCAGAAGGCGGAACTCTTCGACAAATGTTACTCAACCATTTTCTCGATTCCATACCCCCTCACGAGGAAAAGATTTCCTATATATGGACCGGATTGTGTATTATGGGGATCCGTGAAAGCGTACCCCGGCCGTCATTTACCGAAACCTCAGAAATGTTCAGTCGCATCATGACACCGTAGTGTCCCTTATAGCCTTTACGAGTATCGTTTTCCACTCCTAGAAATTCACCGACGTAACGATAGTTTTTACTCCCACAATGGCCTCTTTCGGAAGGCGGGTTAAGGGTGGAAAAAAAGCGAAGGACGGAGGGAACAAAACGTCTCACCTTGGACTCGGATTCAATTCGACCGTCTACGCCCCCACATATCCCCAGCGTTACTCTATCCGCATCATGTGAACTCCTATTTCCTCTCTTTCTTTCCACATCCCACCCTTCCCACTTCCCCACCAACTCCTCTTCCTCCTCCTGCTTTTCCGATTACCTTCCCGGAACTCATATAAAGATACTCCTGGATTTTCCCCCTTTTTTCACCTCCCCAGAATCTCATCTGTGTTCCCTCCTCTCTCTCTCTTTCTCCCCCGCTCACACTTTCCCCAACTTGAGGTCTTCATTCTTTCGATGTTCTTCTCTTCTTCTTTTTCCTATTACGTCGCCTTAATATAGCGTCTTTTTCCTTTTGTCTTTCTTTGTCTCTCTCATACTATGCTCTCACCCCCCTCTCTCCATCTACCCCTTCACCTGAAGCTACATTCCTCTAGTTATCCGCCTCCCCCTCCAGCGTTTCCTGCCCTCCGCCGTCTTCAACCCTCCGAGACGTTCCGACAACCCCTCCACGATCAACTCCGTACCCTCTTCCTCCCTTATGCCCCGACCCCCCATCTCTCGTCCCCCGCACATTACCCTCCGTCCCCCCTGGAGCGCGGGCGGGACCTTTTATTTTAAAAACACTCGATTCCCCGCCCTCCCATCTGGCGGTTGGAGAACCCGGTTGTTGCAAGCCGTTCTAACTCGCTATTATCGTTATTGCCCCCCGTGGGGCTAGGGAGGGGGAGGGAAGCGGGATTCGAGCGGGAAGGGTGTGGATGAGAGTGGTGGAGGGGAGAGTAGAGAGGGTGGTGGTGGTGGAGGCGTGGGTGTTCGAATTGGAGCGAGAGAGGAATGAGAATACGACAGCGGAGGGAAAGAGCGAAGGGAGCCCCTCTCGCTGGGAACGGAAGGGATGATGGGGAGGGTTGGCAAGGTTTCGTGATGGAGGCTGGGATCGAGGAGTGGGAGCGAAACGGAGGCCAGAGAGCAGTCGAAGGGGTGAGTTCTTAATATTGTGGGTTAGCTGCCGGAGCTCATAGCTTTAACAGCCTTCTCGTTCCCTCCTCCCGTGTACTCTGCCACGTGTGTACGAGTGTAGATACGGGTGTGTGTGTGCTCTCGCGGGAGTGGGAGCGTTTGACTGTCAAGTGGGGACTGGGGAGAAAGAAAGGAGAATGACGAAAACGGAGCAGGAAGGCGAGTCGAGGCGACGAAGGGGAGGTGGAAGCGGGTCTGCCGGGGTGGGGGAGTGAATTTCGTGGGCGTTTGCGAAGGTGGGATGGGTTGGTCTGGTGGGCGAGTCGGTTGAGAGAAGAAGAGAGGACCGAGCGCGGGGAGGGTTGAGGGAATCTCTCTCAGAATAGAGCTCCGCGTACTGTAACGTTGGAAGAAGTTGTTTCGTCCGCTGTTTTAATCTCTCGGAGGAGAAAAAAAATGTTTCAACTTTCTTCCTCGGAGGCCAGGGGGCAATTACGATTTTAATATCTTTCGCTCCGCTTCGGGGGACGGTTGGGAATCCATGGAGAGAAGGTGGGTGTGGGTTAGATCACAGGGAAGAGGGAAAAACGTTTCACCCGTCGTACTCACGTCGTGAGGCGTGATGGTCGGGAAGCATTATCGTGTGTGATTAATGGAGACGTTTTAACTGTTTATGCGGCGGCATTTTCCTGCTACTAGGTGAGAAAATGATCCAGCCCCATAACAAACGATAGCACACCTTCTGCTACTTCTACTTATGCGTAAATAGGCTCGTGTAAACTAGCTTAAAGTGCTTATGAAAATAGTGTGTATAATTAATGTAATATATTAATGCTCTTAAATAATCATTATGCTCTCATGTTGCATTCCACGATGAATAGCTGCAACCTCCATAATTCTTAAAACCATCAATGTTTGGTAGGTAATTATATCATTCAGAGCCCAGTACAGCGTACATTGCTGATTAATTTTGCAATGCAGTCTTTTCAATATAAAAATTAGTATAATTTATTATTTAAAATATGAAAGCAAAAATATATCGTTGAAATATAACTCTCGTCTTCATCGATCACATTTAAATCATGGATAATAAGGAGGAGTAGTTGAGCAATGTAGATTCATGTCCTAGGGAAACAGCAACCTTGTCTCCACACAATGAAAATATCAATCTGGAGACCTATTTCAATTGTGGTGATTTCACCGATCTGAAAATGAGGTTTTGGTAGCCAGTTAAATGTTGATTTGATATAATTCATATCCCCCGATTGAGTTTTAAATTTACAATAGTTTATTAAATCTCCACAACGTTATTTTCCTAAATTTTAATACAAACGTGTATATTAACTGAGGGCAATGGAATATTTGATATATGCTGGAGTTTTATTATTTATATCAGGTATTTTTAACTAATAAACGCGCTAAATAATGTTATTGTTAAATCACTGAAGTCCCTTCTATAAACTGATTTTAAATTAAATAAAATTCAGGTGGTACTCGACAATCCATAACATGGGCCAATGAACTTTGTTTACCATGAATTTAAACTTGCTGTAAAAATCTGAATATACGGCGCCAGTCAATTTGCGACTAATATAAGCCAAACCAAACTCTACTTGGCAATTAGTTCTGCAACCAATGAAATCCAAATATAATAATATTTCTAGTAATAATAACAATCGCCTTCCGACGGCCGATCCATATTTTTTTCTGACTTGCCAGTGGATAACGTGCATGGATGAAATTGATGAAGTGATTAAAATACTATAATGTGGAAAAATACATTACGAGAACCAAACTAATATATTCCACAAGAAAGAAAACCCCTCCAAGGACAGAGCACTACCGTAACCACCGCACCCAATAATTAAGCAAGGAGATGACGAGAAAAAATCCCACTTATTATTTTTAATTGCCTGGGAGATTTGAGGATAGGGCATTTCAAGCGATGTGATGTTCATGGCCTTGCGCACAGATTGGAATGCGAGCTCGCGCGCGCACACACACACACACACACACACATGCACACGCGGCCCATGGGATAGTGCACCAATTACATTATTTCTCCTCACGCGCGGGCATTCGCTCCTCTTCTCTCCGCCGTCGACCCCGCCCCTCCCCGCACACCTCGCCGTTATTTTCGCGCTACTAAACCTCACTCCGATGCGCCCAGCCAACGGCTCCCATCTTGTCCCCCACCCCGTCCTCTTTTCCAACCTATCCACCAGGTTAATATCATTCGGCGGAGGTGCATAAGCCTCGCTCAAAAGCGACGCCGAGACTTGTTCCAGCTTTATTTGCGCGGCCACGTCCTTCATAACCATTCAACCCTTCCGCTCACCTCGACTCCACCCTCCTCCCCCCCCCCCCTCCCAAACCCTTCACCTTCGCCCGCCGCGCCGCTCCGAAACCCGAAATCCGACCCAATCCGAGCAGTTACCGCTAACACCTATCATCCTCCATCCCATCCCTCGTCCTCGGCTCCTCCCTCGCCTTCTCTCATCCTGCCCACTCTCCCTTCCTCCGCCTCACCTCTCCCGCAACTCCCCTCGGTCCCTAAAACTCCCGTTCCACTCCCGGGATACGACCTTCCCTCCTTCCCCCCACGGTTCGTTAAGAAATCTGCTCCATCGCCCGCGGGTGTCGCTTCATTAGAGGGCGTCCCCCGCTTTGTGCCGAGCGAACGCAAAACTGAGACCTTTTTAACCCGGTGCAGCGTTCCTTTATCCCGCACCACACACCTTTTCCACCGTTCACCCTTACCCCCGCCTCGTTCGGTACACGCGCTCCCCGTGCGAAAGAAAAAAAATTATAAGCACCCTCATGCCTCGCCGCTCGCCGTAGGAATAGGCTGGGGGAGTGGTGCATCGGCGGAAGGGAGAGGGGAAATCCGGAGCGGCTTATGGCTCAAGAAGGGTACAAGAACGGTGGCCAAGACGGGAGTTGGAGAGGCGAAGGTAATGGGAAGGAAAAGGAAGGTAACAAGGGGAAGTGCGCTGCAACATGGGGACTGCGGAATAATAACTGAGAGAATACTAATTCGGGTTTCCCTCGAGATCTACCTCCGAATATGTCGACAGAGAATTCCTCATGTGAATATCACATGGGCTTCATCTTATGGTAAGGTTCTCTCAGGTAGGTATACCTTTGTTTTGTCAGGTTTAGATTTTTGCTTGGGGAAAATTCTCTATTTCGTCTTCACCAAATATTGGGCTTAATTCGTATAGTTAAACAAGCAAAGAATACCGTTAATCTTTCCTAAATGTAAGCCTCCTTATTTTGAAAAAAAGTAAAATTTTTTTGAGGCTACTACCTTATTATTTGCTTTTGAAAGTTGAAGTTGAAAAGAAGCTATTTATTTTATCAATTGCATACGACTATTTCTGTCATTCGATCAGCCATCGGAAAAGAAGTAGGCTGTTCTAATTCTTACATATTTGAATAAACGGATATTTCGGCCTCATGCTTTCCTCAACTGATATTACCAGTTTATGCCTATCTAATCGATGACATAATTTATTCAAATTTAAATTTAATATTGTTAATAGTATATGAAAAGTAAATGATGCAGCAATCACTATTTTTAGTCGAAAAATCTAAAATAATGAATGCCACTCTATGTCTTTTAAGAATGCAAGGTTTAAAAGTTTATTCATAGTGATTGTTTCGTACATGCAGTTGTAGTATTTACATATTTCATTACTATATGCGTTACCTTCTCCTTCGTTGTTTAAAAGTAAATGCATCTTCTAGCTTTGGAATATATACGAACGTACATTCCCGAGAGTCGGGCGATCTCCTAAATAAGTAAATGATACGTCCAAAGAACGAAGAGTTCGAATGCAACAGCATGCTTATTAAAGGGAAAAGTATTTTCTTCAAAGACTTCTAAATCTCTCCATTTAATCTCACATAATTATGTACTTTGTGCGGTCTGTCGAACTAGGATTTAATTTACTCTCCGACATGACCCTTAAACTTTTGGCACTCGTTTGGTTTACAGGAATGGTTGAGGCATATCAAATGTTCGTATTTAACGTAGTAGTGTATAACAAACGAACAAAAGAATTATGTTAGCAATCTTTCTCTTGGCATTTTTTTTTAGCCTAACACATTTTTATACCATTGGCAATTCCATCTAGCTGCCTTTCCATCAGGTTATTAATTATCTACCACTGTTACATCGTTACATTTTAATACTCTCGTTAGTTTTATGCCCTCTCCGTCGGTGTGTATTCATTTCATTTTAACTGCAAATTTGCCCAACTGCACATTTTATTATATGCATAAATATTGAGTATTCGTAAAAAGCCTAAGTTCTTTGACTTTTTGAAAATTTTATGGAAAAACGTGCCCGTGCAGAAATTTCGTTTTAATCTGATTCCATATTTTTACAAATAAAACCGTTAGCACATTGAGCCTTGGTCAGAAGAGGGTAGTCACAAACGTCAAATTTCGAATTAGTAAACGTAAATACTGATTTCAAAGACATCTTATTGTGTTTTCCAGTCTATGTGATGCATAAAACTTTCTCCTTCGCTATTTAATTTAGGTGCCATTAATTAAAACCTTTCATTAATTCTCCGAAAATATCGGTTGCAAAATCGGATTTAACTTTCCAATTATTTTCAAGTTTGATTAAAAGTTGTCGGTAATAGCCCAGTCTCACGCTTATAACTGTAAAAGTTGATAATATCACACTTCATTTTCGAAATTTTCGAAGCAATATTAACATGGCGCTGAAATTCACACCAGCGTGCATTTGTGAGAGGATGAAAAAGAAATTCCCGCGGGGAAATGTGGTATTTTGAGAATTTTTTTCATTCATCGATTTGAAATAATTCATTAGACGTTAACGCCGTAATTATAAATGGATATCAAAAGTGGAGTGGCGAAAATAATTTTAAACCTGGGGAAATTTATCTAATTTGACCCAATTTCCGTCAATTAATAAGTTCCCCGGTTAACGAGCTTCGCGTGCCCAAGAAACAAAGAGTCCCAGCCAAACTAGTTAAGTTCACGCAGATCCGATTGAAGGCATCGCGTGCACTTAGGCCCAGCAAGATTGCCCTCTCTGACTTCAAAATGGGATCGAAATTTTGATTGCATTCCCGTGTTCCGAGTCGTGAAAATTGTAGTCCAGCCATGTATATTTTTGCTTTTCTTCCATGTACTCTAATCATCTACCCCTCCCTCCTCCGACCCTCCGAGTGAAGAATAAGTAAGCAGTTCGCCCACTTGCGGATTTCGCGTGAGGGTTTTTGAGATCTCCAATGCGGGGGGGGGGGGAGAAGTGACCAAGGACCGACCCTTCCCGCGAAATCATTCGAGTGAGCGAATGTCGGAGGGTGAAGTGGGATGCGTTCTGAGGGAGGAAGCGTTGTCGGGAGAGGAGATGTGAGAAGGTGGGTGTGGTCCCCGCGAGAGATTTGTGAGTGCGGTGTGCGTGTGGGTGTGTGTGTAAGAGAGAGTGAGAGAAGGGAGGAATCTGGATTCTCGACGATGGCAGAGCACACAAATTCACGTCCGTGGTGAAAGAGGGTTGGGGGGGCGTAAGCGAGGCCATTTGCAGCAAGAGTGGCGGCTCCTCCTATCCTCTCTGGCCCATTCAAGGTCCTCGACGCCCGCCGCACTCACAGTCGTCCCAGCCCTCTTCATCCACTCATTCGGACACCACAATGCGGTCAACTCTACTCTTCGGCCGTCGCCATCCAACCCACTCTCCCGCCCCTTGCCGCACGCCCTCCTCTCCCAACTGCAAGGGTCCATCCGCCGCTCTCTCACACATCTTCCAGTTCGTCACACTCTGCCGAGCCTCATCCTCGTCTCCTGTCTCCTTGCGGTGTCCTAAAATGACCGCGGTCAGTTTAGAGTTGAACTTGTTGCTCGTTTAAATCGGGTTCGAATTTAAATGAGCGCCGCCCTTCCTTACTTTTCCAATGTGCTTGAATTTTAGCTTTCACTCCATTCGTTTTGTGAGCTTTCCGTATTTTTTTTTAAATATTTTCGTTATTGTCGCGTCCGAATGTACTCAGGTGGAAATGAATTCGTACTCGACGGTTCTAAAGATTTGATACGGGTCCAAATAAGCTTTGGGACAGTACTTTATGGTGGGACTGAACGGAACCGCCCATTCATTTTTCAACAATATCTTAGGGAGGCATTTGTCCAAGTTCGGACGTCTGTCAGAAAACATTTTGACAGTTGGGCTTGAAATTTATCTACAAATTCACGAGAATGTTGGTGAGGATTCGAAAATTTTGAAGGTTTATTACGAATGGATTTATAATCTGAAGAAAAACGACTGAACTATCATGTCAGATCAGTATCGTAAGTATCGAAGATAATGCTGGATATAGTTGCAATCGTTTTGGATGAAGGGAAAGGCTTGGGTAATCCTTTCAAAGAGTGAATGAGTAACTTGTTGCCCATCTACACTTTGTGAATATCACCAGGATCCGAACGAAGATTACCTCTACGAAATGATCACCCTTTGAAGGTCAATTTCGATTAAGGCTATGGCGAGCGTGAGGGAGAGAAGGAGATGAGAGTCGTCGTTATTGCATTGAAATGTCCAATTGTACTGCACTAATTGGCAATATGCAGTTATGTCGGTGAAGGGGGAAAATTTGCCTGCACAGTTCGTGAAGTGGAATTTCTCTTATCACTTGAGGATGACCGGAAGGCAGACACCAAGTCAGAGAAAAGTCACTTGAAATGACAATTTACTTTAACTTATTGGTAATATTTTCAATTTAATCCTGCCAATCATTGACTATGCTCTACTTGTAATAGTGGTTACAATGACTAATCAAATTTTCAGCTTCGATAGATAATTTTTAATTTTAGCGTCTTTATTCCATCGAGAAGAGGCTATCAACATCCACCCCTAAGCATTGGGTTTTATCTCATTATCATTCACCTTTTCTAGAGGACATGAGTCGTCATGTGGTGGGACCCCACTTATCTATTACGTTATCGTTACGTTCTACATCGCATTATGGCCCAAATAAAGGATACCACTAAGCATCCACAAATGATTCCAACTATCACGAAATAGTGGTGGAGCAACACCATCATCGCCCTCCTTTTCAAAGATCGCTTCTTCGATTCACGGTCATTTGGTTTTTTTTGGGTTTGTTGTCTGTGATTTTTAAATCTTCACTGCAATTATTCTCTTTGATAGATTGAATGAATAACAAAAGCGTAAAAACCGGCATCGTGCAGAAAATATCGTAGTTTTCAATCGGAATATTTTAACAAAAATATTTGATTTAAGTACATGATTTTAAAGTTATTCTCATGGATCAACGCCTTGGGTATCCAATCACACTAATCCCTATTTTTATACGATTTTTTTCATCAGTTTTAGACATTTTCCATTAAATTAAAAATCACATCGAAACAAAGGTTTAACATTTACTGAGTCACTTTCTATTTGGCGTAAAGACTCTATATCATGCAAGTATAATGCAAAAAATTAACATTTTCCAAATAACGGAATGGAGGCTAGAAAATATAAAAGCTTTTGAACGGGTAATTTCTAATTTCATTCATTTATCAAGTACTATAATTTAAAATGCATACATTTATTTGTGCACCCATGCATAAATTTACTAGCGTATTTGTGATAATTAATTTTTACGAATTTATAAGAAATTAAGTGACATTGAGAGTAAATAAAAACCAAGTACCTCGCCAAATGCATACTCATTTAGGCGTTTAAATGCCAAGTTTGTGGACATTATCAGTTTTCCATGGGGATATTTCTCTTCTAATTTTGCCGAATTGCCAAATATGTTTACAGTTTAAAGGAGAAGGCATTTTATCAGCTAATGTGTACTTACAAGTCCATATAAAGTCAAGAAAGTGCAACAGTACCAAATATATTTAATCCCCATGCGAAAAATAGGCTCATGGGAGATTTTATTTGCAAGCATTGCTAGGTAGGTAAAGAATGCTAAAGTTGAGGTCAAGTTGTGAGGACGCAAGTTAAGGATTTTCAATTTATAGAGAGTTTAAGTGTTCAAGACTGAATAGAGAATTTAAAAAGTTGGCACAAACTAATGTTGCTGTTATTATCAATAAAATTAAGCATAATCCATTTTACTTTATTCTTCTTTCAAATTTTGGCGTCTAATCATGCTCTACTCCGAGGTGCCATTCGCGTCACCGAGTCCTAGTTCTGGACGTGATCTCGAGAGATAGCTAGTACTTCGCACTCCGAATTTTCTGAATGAAAGTGCCTCACATGGAAGAGCTCATTAAGATAAGGGAGCCTGAAAGGTCAACATTCAAACGTACCACCTGGGTCACTCCACAGCCATTCAAACAAACGTCTGTCCAAACGGTTGGCATCATCAAAACAATTCAAGGGAACCTGAAAGGAGGCAGCTTGAAGTCGGGAATTTCGAGCGCAGAATATCACGTGGAACTTCGTTCGCGAACTTCTGAAACGCTTTTGCAAGATGGCAAACGAAGCTCTTTTTAAAGTTGGGACACATAAATGGTCATTTTCTAATTGCAACCTTTGTTGTGGCTGGAGTTAACGTTACGTTCACGCGTGATCAAGAGGTTTACGTACGAGGCCAATGCTCGGTCCTATTCAGTGTATGAAAGCAATATTCCGTCCAAAGGTCAGAGTAATAAATAATTTCAGCGTATTTGCCCATCACACTTTAATTACGATCACAAAGACAATTGTAATCCTCAGAAAGTGAGAGATATTAAGGTATGATTTCCCACTCCGATCGTTGTCTTCCGAGCCCTTCAACTTTAGTTCATGCAGTTCATAATATCGTAGGGATGGGAACATAGGAAAAATGAGCTTTTTTCGCCTTAGGCTTTGAGACATTTCACAAGCATAAGATACGTTTCATACTTAAGTTTAAAGTATATGAATCTAAGTTATAACACTCGAGCGCCAGATCAATTTAAAACGTATATGAATGTTGCAGTTTTCAGAAAAATTTCTTTCCCCTTGGCCGTTTAAACAGATTATTCTGAAGTTGGACTTAATTATTTGGAATCAATTTTTTTAACTAAAATCAATCCGCGCACAAGTTCTTTGGTATCGAAATTTTATCGCGTGGATTTATAATTTAACTCTCTTGAT
Source organism: Hetaerina titia (assembly GCA_037158775.1). Lineage (NCBI taxonomy): Eukaryota > Metazoa > Arthropoda > Insecta > Odonata > Calopterygidae > Hetaerina > Hetaerina titia. The sequence continues at coordinate 81,257,433 of CM073770.1, forward strand.
GGGGGTAGCTGTTAGTCAAAGCATTTATTTGAATCGTCTAATCCAGTAATACACTTCATTAATGGCATGCGTGTCATTGACATTCGGAACAGCTCGGTCGCAATTTATGGGCTCATCTCATATTACAGATGGGCTTGGACTTGTCATGTGACAAATAGTCGTTGGAGAGCTTCGTAGCAGTTGCACTCGAAGCCATTTGTGCTAAGCGTCATAAAAGATTTAAAAAAATTCTATTTAAATCGTTTTGATTGCTCGTGAATTTATCAATTTTTCATGCATGCATGCATTATTTCTGAATAAATCAGTTGGATTCCTGCGTAAAGGGATTGAATTATATTTATCACCTGGGGAATTTATCCATGCACAAAACTTGAGACTACGAAATACGACAAAATCTTTTCATTCATGTCGAAAGGTAGAAGTTTAGCTCAGCCCAGTTATGCCGCTTCACCATTAATTGTACCAACAAGGGCCGCGGGCTCTATTTAGACACCATTTGTTTGCGGAAGTCAAAGTAAGTTGGCCAAAACTAACATTTTGCTGCGTGGTTGTACAAAGAAGGGACCAAGTTAACAAACTATGTTTCCCTCCCGTCTCCGTTCTTCCCTTCCCACACTAGCGAACATTTTTTGCCGCATTCGTGCGCATGCAGTCCCAGGCCTTAGCAGTATTAACAGTGCCATCCTCCTCCTCTCCGAATTATCGCGTCCACTTATCTTAACAACACGATCTATTATATCTCCTCCCTATGTTTCCCTACAGTGCGTCCCAGGATCCGATTTAATCCCGTTGTAATTTCGCTTTATCTCCATCAGAAGGTCTTAAGTATAATGCCATTTCAGCCGTTGCCGCTTTCCACCTACAGCCTTTCCCTTTGTGGCACCCTTTCCATTTTCTCTTCCGCCCTTATTCCCTTCCGATTTCTCTTCGCTTTCCATTAGCTTTCCTTTTCACACTGGCTTTCGGCCCGCAGTAGTCATCCTCTATCTCCCAACACGCATGGGCCTTCCAATTCACTCGAACGATCAGGGGAGACGGGCGCATTCATCGGGCTCGAAATCGCCACTTAACCAGGGAAACGTAATCTTCTATCATATGAGCTTCCACTCGGTTGGAAGTTGGTGCATTTGTGAGTTCCGATGGACCTGATGTTTTCCGCTTTAGTTCAATCAATCGGGATGAAAAATTGTGACCCTGAGGACACTCGAATCAAATGGTAACGTGCCTATCATTTCTGTCGTCTCATCGTTCTGTATTAAGGATAATTTCTGCCTTCGTCGAAACTCTTTCCCGTTGGTATTATTCGTCGATTTTTCATACGCACAGCTTTGGTTCCTCTAGTTTTGATCCGACAAAATTTTCAGACATTAGGCAAACCTCTCAAGACCATCGCTCAAATGGACACAAGGAAAAATTGGCTTGGCAAATAAATATGTGCCGCCTTGGCCGTGCGAGCTTAGTAATTTTGAAATAGCCAGCGTTTACGTTTAAACACAATTTCTTCTTATCTTGGATTAGCGAACTTAACTTTCCCATTTGTTATTACACTGAAAGAAATAAAAGTAAATCTGTAAATCTTTTTTACTCCCAGTTAAAGGATTGCAGTTGTTTGATGAAATCTTACTCCAGAGGATATAACTGCCCATCGCGTAGTGTTCATCACGTATGAAGTGAATTTAACGTATTTAATAATGAATGTTGGTTTTTGGAACAGCATTCAAAAGTTCGTTTTCAAATAACGTGAAACAAGCAAAAAACATTCTCAGTTGATGTTTAAATTCGATCATTCAATGCACTCAATTTTCTAAAGTTGTATTTACAAAGTTATTTACTGCATGTATTAAATGCACGCTATTTGACGATGGTAGATTATTATTTTCATATGACGTACGTAAATATTGCAACAACCAAAGTATGGGATTTAGCCTTCACACGTTTTCTGAATTCTGAAATCTGAATAAATTCTTAAAATAACCTATGCATAATGCATTTATCATCGTATTTGATAGAGTACCACTGGGAAAGCATGAAGGTTTGATATTTGGCGCAGATATAAAGAAACACTCTTCTTCCAAGTCGCGAAAATTATTTTTCACTATTTTGTTACAAAATGCCTAAATATCTTAGTTTTATCTTCCTTAAAAAAACAATTAACAAAATTAATAGTACCCCGTGGTTTCTCTAAATCTAAATATAACGTACAAATAATTCTGCTTTTAATCATGCAAACTCTGAGTGCAACATTGACAAATGAAACTGAAAATGGTTTTTTCTTCTACGAATCTAATCTCCAATTAATGTCATTGATTACATGCATACATAGTTGTAGTCGCCTGGTGAATTTTATTTTGAATTTCTTGGTGCATAGTTTTTTCATATCCAGGTATTTTTAGATACCTTATTCAGTCTCAAAAAATTCTTAATTTCGTTCAATAAAACACGTCCTCTTTCTATCTAAAAAGATAAATCCACTCCTAATACTGGCAAACTTCTCGCGTGATTTAATAAATAGCAGCGCCGAATTAAAAAATATATCTTTCCATGGTGCCACCCTCGGTTGTAGGGATGTTGATTATTTCAAGGAGAGCCTTTATTGTAAAATCTACATTGCTGCGGGGAGGATATGATTTGAACATAGCCCAAATTTGGCAGAAAAGTATTCTCTCATATTCAATATTATACATTGTCTTTTATAATTTTCTGGGAGTTCAATATCTTCTATGAATATATCTTGATAGTTGTAAGATTTTGCAGTTGTTACTCAACTGCATTCCCAGTTTCTTCATGACATTGTTACTTAATGATGTGAAATAAGAAAGCAAATCATTCTATTTCAAGGCGTGATAAAGTGTGACAGTGGCCCGCTTTGTCGCCTGGACACCTCCATTTTCATTTATCCGTGGCAGCTCGTTTATCACTCGGGCAATGTTGCTTCCTCATGGGTCGCGTATTTTACCATCGTTGCCATTTAGGAGGAAAAACCTCGAAATACCCTTCCTTATCATTTTCCATTAATCTTATGCAAATTTAATTTATATTAAATTACGCCATTCGTTTTTAGTGATTGCTTGTCACATATAGCCACCCATTTCCATGGTATGTACCACCACCTTTTAATCTGGTTTTTGTTGAGGTAAAGTAATATTCACTCGTTTAGAATGTTGCCATCGGAGTCTATTTGATACATTCTATTCTCAATAATCATCGGTATACGTTTGCATTGTTTTCTTTAGCCACCAAGCTCACATGTTTTAGGTTTGACTAAAGTTTTTCCACTAATTAACTTTCGTAATTCTTTAGTCCTCGCCAGGCTCTGTGAAAATCATGTCTGGTTGACGAACCCAAAACTTTCGTCCCTCTATAGAAGTGATCCTTATCCGGCAGGCGCTGTAGAGTCAGTGAACCTGACCCCAGTTCGAATGACAATGGAACCCAGTATTCCCAATTTCGCCCGAACAAGTAAATTTTTTCCCATTCCCTTTTCGCTCACTCCCATTCCATTCTCATTCCATTGCCTTCCTTATCCATTCTTTATCTTCATCCGCTCCCTCCTTTATCTTCAAGTACTACAAAAATATCTCGCGGGCCCAAGTAGTAGCCCCCACTGGCTGACCCTCCGCAAGGGATAGCAATAGCCCTCTCTCCCAGCCGGACACTCTGTGCCCCTTCTCTTAACCCCTCCCCTCAGTTTTCCTCCCGAATCCCTCGACTAAGGACCGCGTTTGAGTCGGCCCATTGTTCCGCTTATTGCTCACGTAACGTCCCGTCGGATGAGATGAAGGGAAGGAAGCGGTAAAGGGAAGCTGAAGGAAGTATTTGCGGGAGAAGGGATTAGGGGAGGGAGGGGCAAGGGAAAGAGTACTTAGAACAGGAAAGGGGTTCGAATTTGTGCTGCGGCCAGTATACTATCTTCCGCGTCAGAGGAAGCCTATTCATTTCACTAGGGCTGCAGCTTTTTTAGTTGGTCTTACGTTTGTACCATGAGAATGTGAATTCAAGTGAGTTGACCGTTGAGTGGGTTGGCGTGCCATGAACACCCGTGATCGAGTGAACTTATTATGACGATGGTTTTCTTTATTTCATCTTCTTCCTCCATAAATATACTACCACTTCTTAACGTTCCTCATGGTCCAAGTGCCCAAAGAAGTTAAAGGAATTCCTCGACAATTAACAACGTTGGAATTAGAAACCTTCTCAATCCCTTCTCAATTTCTACCTTGTAATGTTTTACGTTTTTCATTTTGTCCAGTTACTGCTATTAATTATCTTCGAATTACTTGGTCACTAACCTTAAAATAACGTCGATGAGATTGGATGCTGCGATTTGAAGTGAAGATATTTTTAACATACCGAAGTTCATTCGAGTAATAATAAATTCTACAGGTGACGTCTTGTATTCCATTTGAGCAATCATAACATGCTAAAGATGGTAAACTAAAGTTGATTAGGCGAAATTCGGTATTGTGGATCGTGTTCAAAAATATACCAAAATAGTCGAAGGTTGGTAACTTCTACAATTGATTAACGTTCCCTCCTTTCCATTCTTTGTCTTCAGATCATTAGGATGGTATTTAATACCACTTCATTTCGCTTGCATGCGTAAACAACATAGCCATAGATCATCCCCAAGTCCCAATGTTCCTTTGCCTGCTATTTTTGTTGCGATCGTTTGACGTGTTGAGGAACAATACGGAGGAACGGTTGAGTCATCGATGAATTGTTTCATCGTTTTCACAGGTTCCGCGTTTATCCATGGTAGTATGATATATTTAAGTAAATAAAAAGCCACTCCTATTTTTGAAAAGTTCAGCCAGTTTGACAACTTGTGTTTCATAATCATTTGAGTCCTAAAGAGTATTTGGGAAATGCGAAGTGAAAGTGGAAGAGCTATGTTACTTCTCACTTTCTAGACTTCAACTTCAGTATGCATACTGCGAGACTGCAGTATGTATCTGGGGTCCTCACTAGGTAGGTTTAATAAAAAAGAGATCGCGTGCGGCAGCGAGATTTGTCGAAGGAGGTAATGACACATATGGTAGTGTGGCAAAATTGTTGAAAGATTTGGGGTGGGATTCCCTCGAAAAATTAAGATTAATTTTTAGGCTGAATCCCTAAAGTAAACTTGAGGCCAATCAGTTTTTAGGCGATGCTATAAAGGCTTCCGCGGAGTGTAGCGATTGAAGATGCAAATATTCTGGGAAATCTTCCGCGGGAGTCCATTTTCTAGAACAACAGTTTCGTAGGCGTTGCAGGTAGCGTCTTCAGGTCCGAAATTACCTGAAAATGTTGGCCTAAAAACGCCAACCTCAACGCCTATAAAACTGTCGTCCCAGAAAATGGACCTAGGTGGAAGAAATCCCGAAAGGTTCGAATCTTTAGTTTTCCGAAGACGTTCAGTACATTTTAAAACACCCAAATTACTATGGAGGCATGATCATTCATTAAATATTAGAAAGAATTGTAGAGCGGGTGGGTTTAAAATGTCATTTTTTCCGAAAACAATTAGAGACAGTAACAGCTGCTAATCACATCAACTGGGGATTATGTAGAATTGTCATTACTTATACATATGTGCATATAAGTAGGTATACATGTGCGTGTATGTATGAGTGTATATATTGTAGTGCATGAATATGCAATTGTGAGTGAATGTCTACATTGTGTGCACACGCATGTAGGCATATGGGTGTACATATATGCGAGGGTCATTCAGTGAGTAAATAGACAAACAGCTTTAACTCTAAAACGGTTCATTGAATTCTCAAATAATTTGGGCTATTTTTCAACACAATCAGCCCAACATTTATGTATTTTTCCTATCTATCCTGTGGCTTCCTAATTCCTCTGGCAAATAATTATTTCGGTTGTCCTAGAAACCACTTTGTCACCGCTTTCTTAAATTCCTTGTTGTTGACAAATATTTTTCAACGTAAGGCATATTTTAATGGTTTAAACAGGTTAAAAACAGAAAAGGAAAGGTCTGCACTGTACGCAGGATGAGTTAAGACCTCCCAACCCAACTCTTGGAGCTAATCATGTCAGTATGAGGGCGGGCGTTGACCTATATTAACATGCGTGACTTTAAACTCTAGCTAAATACATGCTATTCTAATTTCCTGCTGACGGAGAAGAATAATTTTAACGCATCATTACAATCCTAGGCGAGATCATAGTGAGACATTTAGGAAAATTGTCCACCCAGATCAATAAAAGGAATCCATTTCTTTCGCATAATTAGAGCATTCACGCAAACATCGAATACCAGCATTTAAAAAATAAAATTATAATAAATGCCAATAATCACGAAGGTGAAGTCTGGTGATCTACCACCACCCTGTCGAACCCTGGTCAAAAGCTTCCTTTTTCGTTTGTTTTGGACATGTAGGCATATGTAGAAGTGGTCACTATATTGTACACTTTCTATGATCTTTCATGTGTTTCACAACTATTTTCATCTTAATAATGTCATTTCTAATACCTGTCCAAATTTCTCATAGCATGGAAGTGAATTTCTTCCGACCAAAAGCAGAAATATGGGATCCAGGTAAACCTAGTTGAGTTTCATCATCACTAAGGAAGAAACCTTTTAAGAGTATTAATATTAAAGTGTAATTAAAAGGACTGTTACTGTGACAAAAAGGAAGAGGAGTTAATTCAGCCCAGGACTCTATTGACAGAGTAGTCATGTGGAATTAAATCGCCCTTTGGTCTCGAAATGAACAAGTGGAGAGTAACTCTATGGTGCTTAAAAGCAGGAACGTGCAAATTAACATCGGCAACGTTAAGCGCCCATTTGGAACCCTTCTTTGGGGGAGAACATAAGAGGCTCGAATTTGCGCGAATTTTGAGCAAGAATGTGTAGTAACGGTGTGAGTAATCTGGGGATAAAAAATGCACGCCAAATGAGAAGGCACAAGAGATTCACGGGAAATAATTGAGACATGGTCCTAGGGGAATTGTGTAGGAGGATATGACGGGACGTGGAGACCGAGCACTTCTACCTCACACCGTAAATGTATAGTATATCTTCTTTTTCCTTAAAAGGATTCGATCTTATTCCTCCTTCTAATTTTCTTCTTTCTCTGCAATCCTCTCTCTCTCTCTTTCCCTCTTACAAGTCGCCAATGTTGCAATATTGTCGGGAATTAACGTTTGAATGCCATCCCGCTCACTCTACGTGTGAGGGAAGAAGACGAGGTGGAAGACGAAGAGATAAAAGATTGGGAGGGAGACTAAAAGGTCCGTGAGGAAGGGTGGATGAAGGAGGTAACGTTTTTCCGAAATCCGTAAACCCGTTCGGATGGGGGTGAGGGATCGTGTGAGGGAGGGGTTGAAGGAATGGAAGGGCCCGGCGGACATTGAATTAGATAGTTTTAAAGGTTTTGATGTGGCCCTGGAGGTCGGGGGGTTGGGTGGGTAGGGGTTTGAGTGATGCCTGAAAATTCCTTCGGAAGCTCTCCCCTCCCCCATTCTCTTTTTCCTTCCGCCCGCACGCAAGGCATCGTTTTCCGTCGATTCCTCCTTAATGTCACCGAGCGGTCGTTTGCCGCGTTACGACCGCCGGGGATCACCGGCCGTCCACCGGCTTTCATACTGGTACCGTTTTCCCTTCCCTACTCGCGTCCTCCTTCCATCCCCTTCCGACGCCCTTCCCTCATCTTCCAACTCTCCAACCAATGTCCATTTTCATCTCGGCTCATTACTTCGATATTCTATTAATATCGCAATTTACGACGGAGTGTCAAACGGCTTATCGCCATAGTTTCTCTCGAATCGGTTCCACTTCCGCGTGTCACGATTTAATATCATAGCTCTGGTGCATGGGGATTCATGAAGTAGGACTCGGGGAGCAGTACGATCGCCTCTCCATTAGTATTGTCTTCGAGGCTATGTTACAGATTAATGGCTTGAGACTTGATCAATGAATTATTGAGAGTGTCTCGATCATGAACGTGCGCTCTGATGGATTTCAAGATTAAATCTATACCCTAAACAAGTACTTATTTTTTTACTCATTTTACATTATTCCGAAAGCATCAATTTGACCTTTACATCGGACTTTGAACATTGATCTAACAATTTGGCAATTCAATACACTCAAGCCCCAGGTGAGGGAAAATCACCTAGGCCGGAATCGAACCTCTGGGTGGGCAGTCGAGGACGTCACCACGCCGCCACGGGGACCTACAACAAGCGCCAGTGGCGTTATTTTTTTATCGTCATTAAATGTTAAAATCTTTTAATCGCGCCACAGCTCAACCCTATTACCATAAACGTACGGTCTTTGTCATTCAATTGAGTGATTTCTGGTCATTTTCGTACACAATTTTTAGGGTTAAATATGATTTCCAAGCCTTAAATTCCAGAGGAATATGTTGCAAATTTCTTGAAAGCTATTGATGAATTTACCATACCTAATGAAAGGGCGTGGTTAGTTACCATTGCCTTACGTTATTGCACGTTTCCAGTCGCCACGGTTAAGTTTGAACAAAAAATCGGTTTTGTAAACCTTTATGTAGACTACTGGTAAAACTCTGTATGATATGTCACGTAGGGTTTGGCATACCGAATTTTTAGGGTAAATAAAATGTGATTTCGTAAAAAGTACACCCAAATTTACAGCCAAATTTTAATTCCAGTTTTTCAATTGTACTTCTCTTTTTTCAGCGTGCTTTATTTTCTTTCCCGTTGCCTCTGGTGCGTTGTCTTTTATTTGGCTGTTTTTTTCCTGCGGCGTGTGTTGAATATTCGTTATCTTGTTTCTTTCAATTTCCGATGCACACGGCTCACTGAAAACGAAAATCCGTGTGGGTTTCACAACGGATTTACATTTCACTTTCCATTCCTTTCAGAATTATGGAGATCGGATTTCTTTGGATTTATAGTGACATATTTGTCATTCAAATTTCAGGAAGGTGGCGTTAGCTTACGACTTACCAATTAGACCCAAACGAGGCGTTCTCTCTTCACAAAAGTTCCAAATCTCCTTCTTTCATCTCTGACAACTTCCTCACTTCCTCCAATTACTCCTTCTCTTGTTCTTCTAATTCCTTTTGCATAGGCTTCGATACGAAGGTCGTTTATTGCCGTTTACAGTGAGTTGGGGCCTTCTGATATTCCCAGCGCATTGGCATACTGCGTCGACGAGAGCGTTCCATAAGGGACCATTTTATGTGTTTCGTGCCGTTGATTCATTTTGTGGCTAAATTCTTCTTTTTATGCACCTTTGATTCAAGGTTAAAAAGTACTCATGGGATTTTAATATCTTATGGAAAAGGTATAGCTGCTGGAAATTTTACGTCAATTAGAACATCATCATTTATTTGTTCTTTCAAAGGGATTTCAGCAAAGACTCTTTACGTATTTATGGCGAGATTAATTTTTTTCCCATGTACTCGAGTTTACCAACTGAATATCCATTTTTTTGTATCATTACTAAATGGCCAAGTGCAATCTCAAGAAGGAGAAGGTTAATTTTTTTCAAATACAAAGAAGTCAAAATTTTAACCTTAAATGAATTAATTTACATCTATATAAATACCCTGCGAGACACCAAAAAAGATGTGTGGCAGGGGGGGTAGCACCAGGAGGAAAGGGTAAGGGATGGGGGGGATTTCCAAAAGGTGGGGGGAACCTGTAACAAATATATATATATATATATATTATTATTATTATTAGGTAATCTACCGTTTAAGGCAGGTTTTCGGATGAACACAACTATCAAATAAATATTTTGTGGCTCCTAAGAAAATCTACTCTACAGTAGGTCCCTCTTCATGTCTAAGTACTTCCTTCCTCCCTTCATCCCGTCCAACATCCCTATAGAGGGGAGAATGTTGGGCAAGCGAGGAAAGGGTAGGAACAGGATAGGGATGTTGGATGGGATGAAGGGAGGAAAGAAGTACACGGAGATGAAGAGGGACCTGATGTAGTTTAGGTTGCTGGATTGGGTTTTGTTTGGAGTTACAAAATATTTATTTGATAGTTGTGTCCATCCAAAAACCTACCTTAACCGGTAGATTACCTAATAATAATATAGATATACATATATATATATATATATATACATATATAATTCTATATTTTTTCATTAATTCCTATAGAATTTCTTTATTGCATGTGTTAATTTAATGAAAATGATTCCAACATTTATCTTGATATGTGTATCTTTTTTTAATCTGTACTCAAAAAGACACACCCTTATCAACCAAATATTAGAGCCACAAGGCATAAGAATTGCATTTTTCAAAATTGGGAATGAAAATCTGGTTTGGAATAGTTTCTACCAAAAAAAATTCATAACAATTCGTATTTATTCTAACGACATTAAAAATATCTAATCATTCCAAAAAGTAAAATATACTATTAAATTTTTAATATAATAACTAATTTTAAACTAACCATCCTAATGTTCGGATGGCACTTTTTAATCAACCGAAATTTGAATAAAAAGAAACTATTCAGGCGCGATATGGTTGAATATCATGATTGATTAAAAGTAGCAATTTCCTACAACATAAAATTTAATTCGAACGTTTTCAATGTTACTACATCATCATCAGGCGATGTAGTAACATTGAAACCGGTCGCATTAAATTTTATTTTGTGGAAAATTTGTATTTTTAATAAACCGAAATTTGGTTTTAAACTTATTCTATTGCAAATCAATATAAGTTTTCCCCATACATTTATTTGGTGCCTCAATAAAATAGCAGAATGTATTTTTGTTAAAAATTATGCTACACCATCTGCCGGAACATAGTACATACTGACCATATTTTCTGTACATGATCTCTCTATTGTTAAGATAGTTGTCTCTCTCTTTTCCTCAATTTTATTGTATCATTCGATATATATATTGGCCTTTCCAGTGTCTGAAGCATTGGTATGGGTTTTTTTAAAAAGAATATATAAGACAAAATACGCCCATCATCAGTTAACTTCACCAAAGGGAAATATCCTTCTTGCGGTTTTTATAACCTAAAAATAAAATAGTGCAAATATTTTTAGTCATTCAGACTGGTTGTTTTGCTTTAGGCTGTGCTTATTTTTTCACAATCGTGACACATATTCCGTCCCTCTCAAATGTCCTATAGAAGTCGTATGGTATTTAATGGACAGCTACTTGTCATTAGAAGTTTATAAATATTACTGACACAGTTAAGGATTATCACATATTTTCCTAAATTTTTCTCGGAAGACATTTATTATCCAGAGAAACACTACTTATATTTCCTAGTGCTGAATCTAATGCTACATTCTAGGTTTCAGTACGTTAGTGATTTGCTAGAAATTAAAATTTTTTGAGGATTTTAAAAAATCCTACAGATACGCTCAATGGCACAAATTCAGGTTTTTAATTGTGCTCAAGAAAAATATATATTTAATTTTTTCTCTTTTAAAAGGGGGACAGGTAGTGTAATTGATAATTTTACGGAATTATTCGCGAAACTGAATCATAAATGTATCTTTTTTTTCCGAGGAGGAATTCAAAATTCAAATATTTCAATCCCACACCACGTTGGAAAAGTTGTTCCTTACACACAGGAGCCCGTGATTTCTCCTTCACCTCCGCGCCCCCACCCCTAACCCTTTCTTTCTCCCCACCCCCTCGACCCTCTCCACTCCACTCTCATTTCCTCACTTTATTCCTCCAATCCCCCTTTTTCATTCCCCGGTCTCCTCGACCTACCCAAACCTCCACTCACGTGAAAGACCTAAACTTTCCCCTTACGCAACATATTTGACCCTATTCATCCCTTGTAATCCACCTTTAAGCCGCACCCCTTTCCTCCACTCTCGACCACACTTGAGTTTTCTCCTTCTCCTCCCAATTTTATTTTCCTTCTCAGTATCCAACCCTTCTCCTCCATTCGTTCGTGTAACTTTTTTTCTTCTCTCTCTCTCTCTCTCCTCCCATCCACCCCTCCCGTCTCCAGAGCTCCATTTCTCTGTTTCTCTTTCTCTCCCTCACTTTCCTCCCCCGACTCTCATATCGGTATCTGTAATCCTCTTCGTTTTACGGCGGCTGCCCTCCTTCCTCGAAACTATTCCCGCGGCCCCCTCATATACCCCAACCTGCATGCCCCCACTCCTTTCCCCGACAATCCTCTCGTGGGTATACCATTGCGTTCCACGAACACCACCGATCTTCTCCTCGTCTCTTCCCTCCCTCCAAGACCCGCCATCAGCCTTACATCCCCCTATCCTCCCTTATGAAATGAATTTTACCCCTCTCCACGTTTCGGTTTTGTTCGAGGCTTAAGGGTTTTCAGAGCGCTGATTTCTGGTCGTTGGACTCTTTCGACGGTCGAGGATTCCACCCGTTTGTGTGTGTCTCTCTCTCTCCCTCTCTCCCGTGCCTTCAAACCTCTTCATCCGATCCCGTTGGTTCGATCGCTGCGTCCGCCTCGACAAAACGATTGTGATGTTGAATACATTTCGGGTCCCATTCGGTCGCGGATTTGGAAGGGACAGTCACCGTTTGGACCTTAATTATGTACTCCTCCTCTTCTCCGGAGTACATCAGTGCTGAGCAAATGACGAAAGATGTTTCCTCGTAACGGGAAATGCCTTCAATTTCGCTTTTTGGGAGCGGAATATGACTATCGAGTTTGTTCTTTTGGTTCCATATCACGGTCGTTTCCCTCCACCGGAATTTTTCAACAATTCTTAATGATTTAATTGGCAAACAGACCATGTGACATTAGGTCTCCGTCGGAGACGATGTATGGTTCATAATGAGAAATGTTTTATAATTGGCGAAATATACCTGTATTCTGAAAGAACCGGGGGAAAGCATCGTTTTGATGTGATATTTTCGTATGATTTCCACGTGGCAGAGTCTCTTAATGATATTCAACGGATATAATGTTCAAATGTTTGCGAATCAAAATATTTTTCATTATCATTTTGTAAGCTTTGTTAATAGATTGATTGTATGAAGGCAAAACATCCATCCATTATCCAAAACATGCGAAGATACAAGGAAAGTACTCAAAATTATAGAGAGCTGACCAGCACTCCGTTCTAACCGAGATTCCTTTTCCTCTGTATTATTAAACCTCCGTAGGAAACCATGTAGCCTATAATGTGATTGTCATGAATTTTTGGACTGTTAATTTTGCTTCAATTCTTACCCTGTTAATCAGCCACGAACCGCCCGGGGCATTTATCTTTCGTCCTCTAGTTTAGGTAAAATGTATCGATCCTTCTTGGAGAAAAAACCGATTACAGATCGTCCATAATTAATATTAACATATTTTATAAAATTTTATGTCCGCTTCACTCTTTGTCATTTCTCTTCGCAAATCTCTTCGGTCTTCTCCCACGTACTCCAGACGTCACCTTCATTTTAGGGGAAAACAAACGCAAAGAGAAAACGCGATTTAAGATATATCTGGTGAAAAGTGGGCCGATGTTTTAGCTTGCGCAAATTTAAGCCCGCAAAATATTCTCTGTCGCGAGATTTTTAAAGACTTTTAAGTTCCTGAAAATGTTCCCACATGAGATATTTGACATTTCCGCAACCCATGTCACGAATCTCCATAAGCCAACGACTCCAGTACCTTACGAGAGCAGCGTCAGTTATGCGCAGTCTAGTAAAATTTAGGAACACGAATATCGTTTCCCCCGGGAAGACGTTTGGCGATCACGTTCAAGAAATTTTTTTTCAACTCTTTTATTTCGTCCATGAATTTTATGTTCCACTTTCTCTGTGATTCTTGATGGAATTGGAATCCTAACTAAAGCTGTAAAACGACGCAGTTATAAGTTTCCTGTGGTTTAAAAGCTCTCCGTTCCATTTAGTGAGTGAAGTTGCGAATCCCCAGACCAATGCTAACGAAGAGAAAGGTTTTCATTTCAAAATAAACTCTGTATTTAAATATCCACAAAAAATATTGTTGCATGATTGGGGACTCCGTGGTGTCAGGGGACTATTTTGACGAAAATTCATTTTGACTTGAATTCCATCAGGGACACGCAACGAGTATTTTAAAATTATTGGTTTAAATTATAGTCATCATATTTTACCGATAATAAATTGTCACTACTGGGTTCTTTATCACAACATATCTTTTCTCCGTATATTTATTTGAAAGAATAACTCCGGTCATGTGTATATTTTCCGTTGCTTTGACCATTAAACATTTCTTCTCCTATGATAAAACGTATTATGTATTTCCCAGGCGGAGAATAAATGTTTGTCAATTAAAATATTAAATCAGCTGGTGGAGGAAGGAATTACAACAATACTCTCTAATTTAGCCGGGCAATAACTGGTGGAAAATAAGTAAAAATCTGTAATTATAAGAAGCCCAATTTACGAAAATACGCTATACTAGCGTATATTTGTTTTTATGTAAATATGATGAATGTTTTCTCAGGCCTCATGGTATCTTTAAGCGTCCAAGTACATTTAGCTCTGGCATTAACTGTCCATCTATCAACAATCAAAGTAATACAGGTATCCGTCTGAAAGCACTGCTTACAATAAATATTAACCGACAGAACCATTCTGTCAGTGCAGTTTATTTTACCGACGGGACTTATTTATTATGAATGATAAGTGTAGGTAGGTAAAAAATGTTGAGCAATATATTCGATATTATTGAACAAGGAAAATAAAATTGGATGCAATCACAAAATGGCGGATTATCTATCACCGCCGTGCTTCTTTTAAACTATCATGTTTTAAGTTGTGTTAGTTAGTTTTTCTTCGCTTCTTCCTCCAAATGTTGTCTCCTCTGCAATGGCATATTGAGGGTGATAGTAACGTGGCATAATTTTGAGTTGCAGTTGCATTTCAATTTTGACAGTTCAAGTACCAAGACCACTGGCATCGTACACTGCTAGTTTTGGATATACAAATCTCTCTCAGATGTAAATTGTCCTTATGATGCAGGTGCACCCCAAGCAATTTGAATTTCCATTAGCGCTTACCTAATTCCTGATTTGGCGATAAGAAGGCTTCGGTGCTGGATAAATCGCTTAGATAAGCAATCCCGTAACAGCATTCAAGCTACCTTTAGTCGTCAGATGGATCCTTTAAATGAAGACATGGAAATACATTGGATTTCCACATTTTACATACAAACTTAACTTATAGATCATGCCCGTTCCTTAGTAATTAAACGTCTAAGAATATGGAGCAAACTTTTACTCTGGGACGGTCAATCAAATATTGTTTATGTCGTTATTTCATTACAAATACGTGACATTTTGGCAAGTAAATCTCTTCATTTTGCAAAACCTCAAGAAATTAATGAAATTTGGGAAATGCACCAACCCAAGTAACTAACATTCTAATGCGCAGTTTTGAAATAAGAAACGCAGAGTTGGTATCAATTCGGGATTTACGAGGGATTTTCGTATCATTTACCCTAGGAATTTATGCAAATAAATCAGGGTTTTGCTTGCCGGAAAATGTTTGTTTTCCAGTGTAATAAGACATTATTATGGTACAATTCAGGGAAAAATGGAAAAGTACTGAATAAGAAGGTAGTGGATAAAATTGAGTACGTCGGAATATGCTCCCGCGTTAAGTTTGATTGGAATTTCTTTACTTTATCTATTTTACATTCACCTCTCTAAACATGTCAGGCGTCGTAGATTTGAGATTTTTTCTTGGACTTGATTGAATTTCAAGAAATAATCTCAAAAGATAGAAGAGTAAGCTGAAGCCGAGTGGGAAAAAGTTTAGTCTCGCGGTTAGAAATCACGGACAGTTCTCGAAAAAAAAAACTTTTCTCACAACGGAAATCGGTCTTGAATGGAAATCTGATATGTGATGAAAGGGCATTCGATACATTTGCCAAATGCAAAATATCATTCGCAGTAGGTTATCTGACCGATGTTCAACTTAGTATGAAAGGAGGCATGCATAATGTTGTACATTTAATAGTATATTAATAAGGTGGGATTACATTTATAAAAACCTAGGGGTCTCTTTACGCAAAATACAGGCAGATATCGACAGTTTAGTGTTGTTTTCCATTAAGGAGATCAGAAGCAGATGTTGAAATAACATTTCCATATTCAAATTTAGCGTTAAACCAGTGATCCAGGGCGAGATTTTTGCGTTATATTCTAAGAAATATTTAAATATCACATTGCTTCCATTCGAGCGGGGGAATGGAAACTAAACAGAGGAAACACGCAACGGACCATTGGATTATTCACGGGTAAAGAACCACTTTCAAATGCAAAGAGGATGTGACAAGTGTTGACGGTACGCGAAAGGGCACGCGAAAGGCGGGAATAATACTCCGAGCATTATTTCCCTCTTTGTGAAAAAATAAACAATTTTATATAAGCGAGAGGAAGAGATAGGGCTCGCGGGCAATGCTAAATGATGGGTTAACCAAACAAGGGGAAAACCCCAAGCGAGCTAAGCGGCGAGGCCGGAGCGGGGAATGGCGGGAGGGGGGTAGAGAGACGGAGAGAGAGAGAGACGTAAATTCGAAAATTTAGGGAAAGGAAGGAATATGGAAAATGAGTACACGAATGGAAGGGGTGACATGCGAGGATGAGGGGGGGGGGTCAGTCAGAAAATTGTCCCTACAGCCGCAACGGCATCTTCTAATTTATCTACTGAGGTGCCGTTTTCGACGGCCGCGAAGAAGCGAAATAGGTAGCAATGTATTTTTATAAAGATGTGTATTTATCGTATTTGAGGAGGTTGGATCGAGACTGCATGAGTAAATGCGCCATCTTAGTTCACGTGTTAATGACAAACGACAATAAATGTAACACCCATTCATGAGTATTTTGTAAACATATATAACGGGTATGTACAGTTTTTAAGCACTCTTAAGGGGTCCTTATGCATTTTAAACGTGCTCTAAAACATTTTTTTGACAACTGCCCTGGCACTAATTTTTAAAACCCCGAGATGTCGGTAATTTTCATCCGAAATGACTTAACATCAACCAAACAAATGTGGGTAGAAGATTTTATGCTTAAACTATTGAAACTCTTGTATAATTTTGCACATGATATTAGTTTTTCGCGAGAACGATGTATATTTATGCACCGTTATAATTCACCATGCATAATTCTTCTCGTTTCAGAGCTCCACTTCCATGAAAACATGTGTAAAGTCTTGAATTTTCAATTTCCATTTGATATATTAAAATGAAATTGGTAAAACCATGTTTTATGATCCCCGATTCACTTACACGAGGCATAGTGTAAGTGAATCGGGGATCGGGAAGAGCTTCGCCCTAAACAGGCGTCTCAAGATGATAGGTTTCGGAGAGTGTACCTGAATGTTCGGGTTACTAACATTCAGCCAAACGTAAATGAGGAAAGGGCGAGCGCCTGAAAAACTTGGTGAAAAGCAAAACTGTATCATGAACAATGAGTTAAAATTGACAAGTATTAAACTTCTGGAGGGAGACAGATGGCTCAGACATTCAACGCAAAGCGTATGCAAAAAGGGAATGACAAAAGTGGGTCGCCTTCTCTGGAGGAGATTGAGCCAGGAATATGAGTGCAGGGAAGGGACTCGGCGAGACGTGGATGAAAGGGGAGGAGCTGAGGGAGGGATTAGGAGGGATTTTTTAAAGGAAAAAAAAAGATAATAGGGGAGATATGATAGAGGAGAAAGACAAAGAGGGAAAAAAGAACCCTACGCACCTAACCCCTAGGCGTTCGTGTTCCGGCTGAGGGGAAACTCGGCAAATGGAACGGGAGCGGTGGAAGTCTAAAAAAAAAAAAAGAGGAAGTAAACAATAATAGGAAACGGGGATGGAAGGACAAAAGAAATTAATTGGAAAATGGCTTAGAAAGATTTCAATTTGCGAGGAAAACCCGAGAACCTGAGGGAAAAAATGTAGAGAACTGCGGACGGAGGAGGGATGGGACTTCGCAGGAGGCAGAAAACTGACGAAATGGTGGAAGGCTGAGTCGGAAGAATGAGGAAGGGATGAAGAAAGTGGGGAGGGGGAGTAAAAAGAGGGAATATGGCGCTGAGAGGGGATTGTAAGGGAGTGGGAAAGGTGGAGGAGAGAGAAAGATGAAAGGAAGGGAAAGAGGGAGTGAAAGTGGGAACGGACCCGGCTTCCATCCTTGTTCCCGTGAGACTCATAATGTCAATTTGCACAACTCCGGGTTTTTGAATAAGTAATATCCGTTGAATATTTTACGGTCATTATGCCGTTACCGAAATTAATATACGCATGTAATTTTGCCCCCGTTTCTTCCTTTCTCCCCCCACCTCTCGCTCTCCCTTTTATCCCTTCGGCCCTCCAGCAGTAAACCTTCTCCGCCGCCGTCGCTCCCATCATCCCTCGCGCCGCCCTCTCAGGCTCTTCCTAATCCCTTTGACTCGGGGGAGGGGGGCGGGGAGGTGTGGGGGTTGGGGAAGCGAAGAAAAAAAGATGAGGTCGGAGGAGGGGGGTTGGGGGTGGAAAGAAATGAAATCCTCCATCCTCTCGTTGGCAGTAAACGCACTGCTTCGGTCTCAATTCCCTTTTAGATGGAGATGTGTTTCTCCCTGGGCGATCAGGCGGCCGGAACCGGGCGCGCGCCGCATCTCTGGAGGGCGCGTGTGTGTGTTCGAGCGCGCGTGTATGTTTTTACGCGCGTGACGTCACCGACACCCCCTTCCTCCCTCCTGGTGCCACGCCCATTTTTCGGGCTGGATATTTTTCCATCCCCCCCTCCCATGCCTACCGACGCGATTGCACGGCGCCTTCCATCTGTGCATTAATGAGGTTCCCGGCGGCCGTATGGTAACATCTCCCTTTCTCTCTCTCTCTCTCTGACACACACACACACAGACTCACATGCCCACAATTCTCTCCCTCCCTCTCTCTCTCCGCCAAATCCCGGCGTTGGACCGGCGCGGAGGCGGGATCCGGGAGGACGGGGCATGGCAATTTGTGGGGTTCCCGTCCCACTCGCTCCGTGGTGGAGGACAGGGATTGCGGTGGCGTAGTTGTGGAAGCAGAGATCTCAGCCCTTATCAATACGGCGCCCGTCTTCTCCGCTCCCACTCCTCCTCCTCATCCTCACCCGCCCCGCACCGCCTTATCGGCTAAAGTCACTGTTTTTGAACCGCGCCCAAGGTGTGAGAAGTTGTTTGGCCCCGCTCCAGTCTGTTGTATCGAAGGGGATATCATCGGCGTCTCGCACAACATTTCTAAACGTGTCGTGACTGGATACTGAATAAATACATGAAAGTATGAGCGAAGGATATACGATATTTTACGTGTGGATTTTCATTCAAACACTAAAACTTACTTATTCCAAGAAACAGCTTTGAAGACTTCCTAGAACCATGTGTATGGACAGTTGTCATTTCGTGATCTATACACTGTTAAGTCACAGGTTTAAGAAAGTCTGCAGTTAATGCAATCTCAAATAGTTTTTCTTCAAATTGAATGCCCAAAATAAGGAGCGAGTTGGGAGTAAATGGAATCTGCAACTCACTCTGGTATGTTTTCCTTTAATTTTTCTCCGGTAATTTCGAAGATAGAGATCCCCAACGTCACCTCGAATTTCTCAAGACTAACATAACATGAGCGCAGAAAGAGAACTAAGGTAGGAGGGGAAAATCACAGTTAACATGAAATCGTTCATCAACGCTGATGGTCAAGTTTTTAAATCACAAGTGTTAGCTCATATGTCTATCTGGTGAGTGACGAAATGCTTGTTATAAGACTTAGCATCTAATCATTGTTCACATTGCGGGTTTATGAAAGGTTTTTATCTTGTTTAATACTTCTTTTTGAGGATTTTTAAAATGCAAAATTACAAATAAGAAATCGGCTCTTGATTCATCTCGCCATGGTGCTGTCTCCTTCTGAAGCTAAGCTCACAATATCACCCTATTCTAAACTTTTAAAAGTTAGTCTAAATTGAAAAAAGAGCTCAGAGTTAATCACGTGCCTATGAGTTTTTCTTGATTAGACCATGCATTACCATATTTTTTTTATGAAATCACTTGATAAAGGATTAATTTTTATTAAAATATTACTGTTTTACTTTAATATTTTTCGTATAATGAATGCGTATAAAGCTTTGGCCTCCAATATTCATTAGAAATCATTTCATTTATAGAAAATGCTCCATTTATTCCTCTATCGCAGGTTGTACATATTTAAAAACATTATATGAACAAAATGGAAGCTTCACAGGGTTAACAGTAGCATTTTACATCCAGAGGAATCATTATTACAGAAACAATAAACACATGTATCGACCTTGAGGGACATTTCATTACAGTTTCTCCTTACTTTAACCTTCGTACACACTCATCCAAAGTAATTCCGTCTTTCCATAGCCCCATTTTTATTATCGTATTGGGAAAAGGAAACGGCCTTCCTCGCCCGCGTGAACGTAGACCCAGTCTCCAGTGAAAGTTCCATGGTGGAGGAAGATTATATTTTCTCCAACTTAATTTTGAAGCCGCAGCTTTTATTGTCTTCATTAGAACTCTGGTCTACGATCCTATTAAGCATGCCAAGGTGGAAAGGCTCGAATTGTAACAGTTTACATCTTTAGTACACATTAATCGAAAATAAGAACGATTTGGAGCATTTTAGGGAAATATACGAATCATGTCGACTGAGGAGAAATTACAGTTACAGAGTAGTGAACTGCCGGAAGTCAGGAAACAAAATGGTGGGAATCATTTGCCTTCAATCTTCCCTAGGTAATATTTTATCACGTGTTGTAATTGCGATAAATTTCTAAATCAAAATAAGAGTAGCTGGCAGGTGTCTTCAAATATATTGCAATTCAAACAGGAAACTTATAACCACATATATTCAACAGCAAATTGGCTAACTTGCTCTCTTATTCTTAAGTATGCGATAGATTTGTCGGATGTTTATCACCAAAAATCACATAGATACTGGAATATTCTTAGCCGCCAAAAACTGTATTGAAGAAGTGTATTTCCTTTTCTTCTGATTTTATCTTCCCAGCCTCTCTGATGTCTGAGAGCGTGAATATTCGGGAGACCTTCATTCGTTCTGATAACCGTTCCTCTTGCTCTTCAACAATCTTCTTCCCTCTCCTTCCGAGCGTTCCCGGGGCCCGTGAAAACTAAGCACACGGCTCCATGCGCCGCGAATGATTTGGCGTGTTTTGTTTTCGAGCCGGGAAGGATATTGGTGGAGGGGCGGGGTGTGAGGATAAGTCCGTTTATAGCAATTTCGCAAACTTCTCCAATTCAACCCATCTCTAAGTCATTCCATCTGTTACCCTCCACTCCTATCTCTCTCTCCCTCCCACCTCGCTTTTCCGGCTCCGATTCCTTACTCTCTGTCCGTGCCAATCTTCCCATTTCTATTCCAAGCCCCTCAAAATTCCCATCTCTCTTCATCTTTAGTGCCTTTCCTTTCCCTTTCTCTCTGGCTCATCCGTCCCTCCCCCCTCCCCCAAATCGTCAGTGAGGTAATTCTCACGGTCAGAAGTCATGGTGGATGCCGATTAGCTCCATTTACTCCCATGGATGAGTTATGGCTTATGGATTTACCTAGCGTTATCCAAATTCTGCGACCGAAGTCATACGTCATTAGGAAATTACTTGCAAGTTTCTCAGAAGAAGAGGATGTGTCGTACTCAGAATTCACCTTGTGAAATAAACGTAACTTGTGATAACTCAAACCAAAGTGGTCAACCTGCAGGTCGTGCGCCGTGTGAAATTCACACGTCAGGGTATGGAGACCGGTTTCATTCCCTGTTTCACCTATTTTTTCCCAGGATGATCTGGTGTTCAAATGCATTAGTCAAAGAAACAGATTGCGTACATTTGAGGGTTCCATGAGACGTCACCTGGCGTCGAACCCGGGTCCTCCTGGCAGTACCTCAGCTCTCAACCCACTGTACTTTTGCACCCATTGTAACTTGTACTATGGATGACATCTTATGGATGAATCACTCGTTGGCTATAAGAAACAGAATATCTATACCCGGTAAAATGTTTGGACCTCAAACCCCATAAACAAATTGGATATCATTGGAAGTGTACTTTTATGATTGTAAGCATGATTTTGGCGTCAAAAGTCGATTTCAAACAATATCACGATAAGCATTGGGTGCATGATGGCATCAAATTAAACTGATATTGAACACTGGGACGTGTTAGAGATGAGGGAGGGAGTGGTTTGTCATTAGATACAAGAAGTGTTTGTGATTTTATCACAGTGGCAGTGTCCATGGGGCTTCTTCTTTGCTGAATCAATTAACTTGATATAATTTTTTTTAATTATAGTATATCCTTTTTTCTAACTTAGTATTTTAAGATCAAGTACTTGCAAATTGTGCGGGTCTCCTGGAGTTTAAAATCGTATCATTAGTCTTATTTCGCAGTCATTTCAAAAAAGCCTAATTTCTTTAGCAAAATGATCTGTTTTTTAATGAAGCAGACACCAACTAACTTATATTTACTACCATACAACGAAAACTAACTTAAGGGCTTTAAACTTACGTCTCCGCTTAAAGATGTACCAATAATTCCCACCAAGCAAGAGTATACCTAGCTCAAGGGAATTAAATATTTAGTCATACTAAAATTTGGCGTTGAATTTTAACCTAAAATATTTTCTAACAAAATAATGCCTAAAAAAATAAAAAATACATCGTTTAATTGGACGAGAATTTGACAATCACTTGAAAAAGCAATTCTTTTGGTCGATAGTCATTTGCACGCAAGCTTTGCATTTTAAATGTACTTAATTATTTATTTAAAACATTATTCACATACAGCAGTAGCGCTAATTTACAGTAAAACATGAAAGGGGACAGAGATCATAAAAATGAATAGAACATGGACAGGGGAAATATTTAATTTGTTCACAGGTGGGATAACGCTTGGGAGGTGATATTGTTACATTATAAATGAAAATGGTCGTGTGAGGGAGTGACCATAGCAAACAGTAAGGACCCCTGCCTTGCCTGTTAATTCCTATAGGTAAATGTAATGTTATATTAAAGGAAGATAGCTAAAGCATAAATCTACGGTATTTTATGTATTATTGATTTGAAAATGCAACAGAATTTGTTTCGAAATTTAACTACGTTATCAAAAGATCAAATTAAATGTAACAAAAATCTTATTTATTGGCGTTTTTCAATTAAACAACTTTTTATATTAAACAGGTTATCTGATGATGTTATACTGTAGCGAAACCTGGATCGTGAGAATAAATGTTATGGGGAAAAGCAAAGTTGTTTAATTGAAAAACGTCAATTTGAAGATTTTTCACCAAGTTACGCCAGAAACTGTTTTATTTATTTATTGATTTGCAACTGCATCATGCAAAATATTAGCCTAGTTTTTACCAATTAAATGGACCTGGATGTTGCTTTTTGTTTACCAGCATTTGCTTTAATTTCCAAAAGACGAGTGATATGAAAATAGTATTAATCGAAAAGTTTTATGGATTTGGGCGTGAAGTACATTAGCTTCCACATGAAATCATTGATAAAATTTAATGTAAATACTAAATTATGCTGCTTATATATTAAATCAATAGTTGAAAAAAATGTTCAGAGTTTCTGAAGACGGGTTTTTCCATCTTTTACACAAACCTTCCGATGGACGCCTAGATTTTGGTGACAAATGAGTACGTGAATCACGACTTGCTTTTGTGAGCTCGGCGTAGATAGTCCATGCTTGAAAATGGCAGTGTATAATGAGATTTTTATCCTTATTTGCTCGCCATTTTCCTCAAATGGGGATAACTGCGTGACGATGCAGCGATCCCCCTGGAAGCAAATGCAGCGCAGTTGCGTGCTCCGCGAATTTTCCACACGCGAAAACGTTATCTATTATTCGGGAGCCTAATTCCGACCCACGCCCGCGACGCGCCAACCTAATTCACCGCATCTCGATAAAGGGCACGGCGGCGGGGGATCCCGCCATTTCCACCGCTCCGCCTTCGTCACTCCTGCCCTCCCCCACCGCACCGACGCCCGTGAGACGCCCGATTAGAATGCGAAACAATCGATCGCGCCTTTAAATTGAATCACACGCCGCCGTTCAATAAAGGGGACCAGTTTTCGTGTTAAAAATTCGGCCCGGTTGCCGTCCTCCATCAATCGCGAGCCACCTCCCCCGCCCCCTAACTCCCTCACGAGCCCCCACACTCCTCCTACATTCCCCACGACCCGTCGGAGCCATCACCACCCGCGTCATTTATCTTCGTGTCGATATGTTATTCTTCCTCCCAACACCCGTGTGGCCCTTCCCTTTTCCCGAGTCCGTTCCTCGCGGTCCCGGGTCTCCCAGCCCCCAACCCCGCACAGCAATACCCTCGTCCACCACTCTCCATCATCCCTCCCAGGACCCTTCCCTCATACGTTAAGGGATGGTGCGTGCGTGTGTGTGTGTGTGTGTGGTGGGGGTATTTCATCACTTTTGTCCTGCTCACGAACATCCACCTCCCCAATCTGGTCTCTTCCCTCTCCCTTCACCTCTCGCCTCCCCCCACGCCCGCGCGGCCCTTTCTTCAGTATCCGCGGGACGTCCCCTTTCCATCATTCACCGTTGATTTCCGTTGGCTTTACCGCTTCGATTGCGTCGCCAATGACTGCTCACATTCTCGAGAGTTCACGGGTTCAAACTTTTAGCCGGCTCGGGGAGCAACACCTTCGGTGAGGTCAGTTCAATGGAAAGAATTGATTCGTTTCATCTGATTCACGATTGCATAAATCCTCGACATTCCGCTGAATTATTTTGACACATTTCTAGTTCCGTAAGTTATTATATCGCGTAGTATGAATTTGGAATATTTTTACGTAGCATAATCTTAAAATCTGACATACGTAAATGGAGTGGATCATTTTGAATTTTGAGAAAATTTTCAATTGAGTCTCACGTATTTGGTCGATATAAAATGAAAGTATGTGGAAAAATTAAAAGAAGAAAAACCGCATTCATAAATTATTGATCCCTTAGCTGACTTTGTTTTTAATATAGAATTTGGATAGACAGGATCAGTCGATTAAAGTGTCCTTTACTCTCCTTGGTTCATCAGAGAAGACATAGAATTTACGAAGACGTCAATTAAAGTGGGTATTCAGAGAAGGAAGACAACCGATCAAGTAGAGCATACCAGATCAACGATAAGTTTGCCCGAATACATAAACCGCTTAATAATGCATAGAGATCACTTCTCATCTGAAGATGGTGTCGTGAATCCTTTGATACTGTCGTAACCGATATGATAAGGTGGAGAATGGTCAGTAGAAGTCTTTCTGTACATATAATGATGCCCCTGCCGAACTGTTTTCAGTGTTTCAATTAAGACTAAAATTCAGCACCAACATTTTATTTGGCGTTTATTGCACTCCACAGGAGTTCCAAGAATGTTTTGTAAAGGATTTCCACTAGGCTTGCACATTAATACTCACGTAGTTGGTCTTAGGTCAACTAGAGCTTTTCCTCCCCACAAAACTTATCTTATTCTAGTCCCCCAGTCTTGCACCCTTCTCTTATTTCCCCCTCCCCCAATTTCCCTCTTCATGTGCCAGACCGATTACCCTAGCTACCCACTGCCTTCTCCTTGGCTCGCAACCTGTCCTGTCTCCTCCTTATCTGCTAAGTCAAGTCCTTTCCCTTGTTTTAGACACTCAATTAAGCCCCTTCTGCCCTTCCATCTTTTCAATTCCTGCGTCCTTTCCGTCGCTTATAGGTTAACCGACGTCGTCCTTCAAAAGTTTTCCTTACGACTCCGTTTCTCACCGAGTAAATCCTCGCACACTTTCCCCGAGAGTTCTCGTGTTCAGCCATCCAACCTCCCATCCACCCCTCGCAATTCGCCAATCCTCTCTTGTTCACGTTTCTCTGCACTGTACATTTCACTCATCCACTTCCAAGTCCCGGGAACAAGGGCTACTGAGTCCAGCGAATTCCGCTATTGTTATTTCTTTTGGTAATCGACTTTGTTTAGTGGAAATTAAATTTCTTTCATCGATGCTCTTCATAAAATGTTACGGCCTCTTTCTTAATTGAATATCATGCACATGCCTATTGATTTCGATCTATTTAGAGGATCTTTTTTCACGTCCCAAAGATTGATGAGAATGAGGATTAGGGAAAGTTGATATTTCCGAATGCACGAATACAAATCTCTTAATGAGTGACCAGAAAATAATTCGATGACTGATTTGAGAAACTTAAATTCGTGTCCTGATACTGCAAAATGCGTTGCTTTATCCGGCAAAACATGGAATATTTGGAATATAAAGTTTGGAACTGTGTTTTTAGTTATTTAGTCGAAATTTAAAAATTATCTGTAGATTAAACAGGATAATGATAAATTTAAATAATTATTGTGGTTGGTTCGGGCCCTTGCGCCGGGGAATAATTCAGATGAGTTAATATGGGATCGCGTTTACTCCGGGATAATTGTTAGCCAGATTTTCAAGTTTTTTTCCACATCTGTACTTCAATAATATAGAAATGTCATTACAGCCAAGGATTTGGAGCGGAATAATGTGACAATACTGTGAAAATCCCACCCCCATTGCCCTCTTCATACAAATTTACGAATATTTTGAAACAGCATCATAAATTTACTCTGAGGTTTCTTTATTCATGATACACATTACCACTTCATCATGATTTCATGATTTCTGTTAGGTAATCGATCATATCAAATGCAGATTTTTACACTGAACCTGTCTTGATTCATGCCTCATGACGCGATAATGAGGTGATGGCTAATGTCATGAATGAATTAATTGAAGGCAATATATATCCCTTGCGATTGTTTCGCGTTTTCACATGATTTTAGCTCCGATCTGTTTACAACATCAGTATGTTTCGTTTCAGGCCGAAAAAAATAACTCTGTTGTTATATCAAACCAAATGCAAATGATTATTTTTTCATCAGTGTCCTTCCATATATCATTGTTACATGTTCACAGCAAACTCTCGGTGTGTTTGAATCTCCTTCCAGCAAGCACTGGCGTGAAGTCCAATGAGAGACTACTGTCGCGATACTCTCTTCTGACCCGTCAAATTCAACTTATCTCCCATAATCCTGAAAAAATCTTGCGCCTTAGTCATATCTTTTCCGCATACTTGACTTTCATGTATTATCTCCCTATTCTCCCGGCTACCAGTGTGCATTTCCTACTACTAAGTCCTGAACTCCGTTTTAGAACTTACTACTTATTCAGGATTAAAAAACTTCAATCAGCTGTGCCTTACGATAAACCACCATTTCTCAGAAATTGACGATTTTGTATGTGATTTAGCTTATAGACGTTTTTCTGAAATTTGTAACCTGAAATAATTTTTTGTTGAAGCTGCAGAAGAAGAAATCATTCCAATTACCCAGTGTTATTAGTAGGATTACAGATATTCCATCAGTCGCAAGCCAAAAGCTTTCACGTCTTCAATTTACTTAAGTTTGATCTTAATGTAGCTGGCTTACGCTAAAGTCTACCAAGCTTTCGTTGGGTGGTGATCCCTTAGCTGGAAGTTGTCCTATGATTGTTGACATTTTCTGGAACATTCTAAAATAAAAATTGATCTTGGATTTAGTGTCGGCGGAGGGAAATTATCAATCACGACATGGAACCGTCGATGATAAAACATTTTTAATATTGGTGTGACCAAGGGTAAACATTTATAACATCTGTAGGAAAAAAAAATTTCATTCGAAATTGGCCAATATATGAAAGCAGATATGATTGCGTGATTGTCATTAAATATTTTTTGGATGAGCAAAAAGAAAGACTTTCTCTAAAATGTGATATTTATGTAGTAATAACAATTGGCTTTTAAAAAGATTGATTTGCTATGTTCTCTTCATGCCACATCTCTTAATCCGAACAATGTTTGGAGAGTATTCCGTTGCGCGATTTCAGTCTGTGCTTGCCGTTGAAATTGGTCTGCTATGACAGGCATGACCCCAGGATTATCAAAATCGCGTGCGTACAGTCATTTTTGAAAACTATGTGTGCATTTTTTTCCATTGACTAATATCTCTTAGCATTATCTCAAATTGTTCTGGCTTCTTTATAAATAAATTCATTCTAAGGTAGCTTCAGCTACCATAGAACGTAACTGCATTCTTGCTGCCTATAGTAATTAACATTTTATAAAAATCATGCATTTCTTGTCCAAAAATACTACATAATTTCTGTGTTTCACAGTTGTAACCTTTCATATCCCTACATTTAAGGACTTAAGTTATTTTCGTTATTCGAGCATTGATATGGTATATAAAATGTACTACTAATTTACTGCTACCACATGTACTACTGATTTATTTAAAAAAAATAGATGGGAAATCATTTTGATTTTGTAACCAGGAAGTTATTTCAGGATTATCATTACATTTCTTGGTAATTACATTAGTGATCGCCGGTTTTTTCTTCATTTATGAATATAGTCATCGGTAATATTATGATTTAAGTCTCGTTATCTTTTTCGACACACCCAACGATTTTTCCCCAGCCAAGGTTTCTCTGCCCATCAAACCAAATATTTACCCTTTCCAAACGTAACGGGCTCTTTGAAACCCATGGGTCAAGGCTCTCCCCCACGGTCTCTCCCCGATAATGTCGTTCTCATGTTCACCCTTTGGACCCACATCCGTCGGTTCAGCAAGTGACTGTCCTCCCGCCGCCTTCATCACTCCGTTCGAAACCTCAAACGCCTCCTCCCTGAGCTATTCTCTCATTCGGAAGAGAGCTCGCTCTCTCCCTTTTTCTCGGCTCTCCGGCGATATGTCCCCACTCCCTCCCTCCTTGAGCATTGGTATTCTTCCTCCGCCGCCCCTCCCGAATCCTTGCCCTCCGAGCACGCTTTGCTGCCCCTCCTCGACAGTAGGGGTCACCTACCTTTGAATTATCAACCCATTGTCGAAAGTAGTCGCTTGCTTCGACGGCGGGACCGGTCAAGGTTGGCTGAAGTTTGCTCGAGCGAAAATGCGGTAATTACTGAAAGAGCGGAGCGGGAAGGGGAGTGCGGGGGTGTGAAGCGTTCCGAAAGGGTAGTATTTGAGATTTGGCGTTAATTAGTTCTGTAACCGTTTGGGGATGACCCCTGCCGCCCTCCTGCTTCGCGGTGCCCCACCACCCCTTCTCTTCTCCTTGACCCTCGTCGTTATCCTTCCCCTCTCTCGCCAATTCCCTACATCCTCTCTCCCTCTCACATTACTTTCCATCACTCCTTGAAGTGCCATCGCGTAACTCTCCACCCACGACTGCCCTTATGGGTTCCGGTTGGATCATGGGAACATGAGTTTACGAGATTAAAAATAGATATTACTCATTTTTCCACCATAAATGAAGCATTTAAAGACTTTGTTTACATCATACCATCAATTTATACGTGATTCCAAATATAACCAAGCCTGACAATCCAATTTCAACCTCTTCCAACAGGGTTTCTCCGTATGGACATATAATGCTTGCTGCGCACTTTCCTAAGCACCGCTCAATGGACGTTGTGACTGTTTTTTGTGTACAGAAACCTGATTCCCATTATTGTCTCCCATATTTTAGTCTTACTACTAAGCTGCTCAGGTAACCCACAGCAGGTCGTCGCAGAACTGTTACAGTCATGGGCGCATCCAATTTGCTCCAATGTGATCAGGCCACTTTAATTCCATGCATGTAGTTTGAGTTATACTAAATGGGGTTGCATTTCACCCATCGGTGCAATCAGATGAGACTTAACCAAAAGAGAAGGGCTTAATGAGCATGTGAAGTTTTAAAATTCAATCATCGAAAAAGATTGCGTGGGTAATTATCGCTATCAGGAATGGGATATCTCACGTGGAGTTCTGTTTCATTACAGAGTAATCGGATTAAATGTAACTGGATATCCAACTCACCTGTATTTATCCGCCTGATACACCCTAACGATACGAATGAGATTGGAGCTGTTTTACCCAAAAGAGATATGAATACACGAGTGTATGAGAGTCGGTACATTACCGAATCATCAGTTAAAATACTTTTTTATATTTTTTAATAAATTTGATCACAGCCGCAAGTGCGCAAATGCGAAAAGCAAGTCTTTTCAGTACGCTTGCGAGCATGTTAACATTATCCATGTCTCAATAATTTCCTTTATCCCTGTGTACCTTAATATTTGTTAGTGTTTTTGGTAGAGTCTGTGAATAGTATGATTGATGAGAAAAGTGGTCAAATATGACTACCCTGGATCACCAGTAAATAATATTGACATAGTTTGGAAGTGTGTAGATAACAGGTGAATTAAATAGTATGTTTTTTTGCTTAAACCATTGGTAGTACTTATAGATGAACACAAATGTGTATACGAATGACTTTTCGGGGAAAGACTTTCGGTATTAAATGTCCCCAACCACACCATCAAGCTACATGACTGATATCGATGAACAAAATTACCAATGAGCATTGAAGTCTACAAAAAATGAACTTCCGTATATATAGCCCGACATACGAAATAAGTTGAATCCTTTTTAATTTTTTATTCGTCTCATTAAAGAGAACGTTTATCAATCGTCCTCTGCGTCACAATTTGGACCATGGTTGTCATGTTCGGCCATTCGGTCTGTCTCTTCGTCATTCAATCTCTAATTTGAGCATCTAAACTTATTCTATTAAATTAAAATTCAATATTAATTTATGTTTTCATTCATGTGACGTCTGTCCTTTCCATTTGTTTACTATTTCTACCATTAAATTAGCAAACCCTTGTCTACCATATTTCTACATTGTTTTCATCTCGTATTGCGTATTACGTTTTTATATGGTATGACATTTTTTTAAAACGTATGATATTTTTTTTTAAATAGCCTGAGTAAAACTAAAAATAAAAAACTAAATTGTCTGAAATAGAGTTTTAAGAATTTTTCCGAGCTGTTATACGTGAATATTACTGGTGGGGCGGTGACGCATTTAATTCACACTACAATAAATTCATTTCGTTATATTTTGCATTCTGCGTTGACTTGTGGAAGTTTTCTGCGCACACAATTCGTCAAAGGTCACAGTGACAGCAATTAGCACGTCTGTGGAGTGAATAAGGTCTTTCTCAAAAGTAGTAGGGCTGAGTTAATTAAAAAGTAATTATCGCCAGAATTCGTACTATTACTCAAAAGTCTTTGAAGTATCACTCATGTGCGTTCACACACCGCTGCCAGCGAGTTTACCACGCCTCGTACGCCTTCTTGAAGGCGGCGCCCGGCATGCTGCCAAACTCCCTCGTCACGGCATGTTGTAACGCTTCCGTCAAGCCTTGGTGACGTCCTTTCAGCACGAATTTGAGGGGAGGAAGAGAAAGAAGTCTGGAGTAGGGCAACTTCAGGGCTGTAGGGTAGCTGAGGCATGGTCGAGAAACTCTTGGCAGATCCGCGTGCGAGTTTCCATCAAACTGAAAATATGATGAAATTAGCCTCTCTAACGCGTATTATTGCCAAAGTTGGAAATGAAACGTCGAGGGCCGAACTTGGAAAATAATAGCCTTCGATAATAAGTAAACAGACCCCCAGTGCTCGTGTTTCGCCGTTACTCTAGGGCTTGTGAATTCAACCCGTTCTTCCACCAAAGTCTGTGTTAAACTATTGCAAATTAAAATTTTGATTTTTGAGTATTTTTTTTACTTCTGGAATCATAAGATTATCATTTTTTGCTACCGGAAGTAAAACAGTACGTTTTTAACCGAAATATCGGTAGAGTTTTACTTAAATATCCAATGTTGACTGTATAATTGTGTCCTTACATATTCACAGCCAATAGTTAACATCATCGTAACATATTGTGCCATTAAAGTTATTGTTGTTAGATGATAAAAGACATTCTGTTAGCTCAATTCCTCCTTATGCTTCGTACATTTGTGTTTACAGATTGTGCAAGGGAAAAATAATTTCCCCTGTCGAATAATGATGATAGTAAATTGTAGCACTAACGGAGACCGAAAAATTGAGAACAATTTGTTGGAGTGAAAGGAATTTGGCTGACATGTTAGGAAATTCGTTTCCTCTTTTTGAGCCCTTGAAGGCATAATGCGAAGTGAAAAAGATGCAAATGTTCTTCCGTGTAACTTTCATGTAGGTGTGGTATTTCAGGGGGCAGAGCACTGGGCTACTGACCCGAGGGCTGGGATACGATTCTGGGTGTCTTATCCGGGTAGCCTAAGTCTCACCCAAACTTTGCGATTATTCTGGTACCAGATCTTCTCGGGTGATCGCAGGTGGCACAGGGAAAGGAAATGGTCCCTCGACCCCGATGTGTGAATTTAAAGCGCCCTTGGGCTTAGTGTTAGGTGAGCCCTACCCTCACCTAGAAGCCTAACCTTAGAGTTGATTACTGTGGTGGTGGTGGTGGTAATTTTAACACCTTGAAGTAATAATTCTTGGGTCTTTCGTTAATCGATCACGATCCCCTTAACGGCACTTCTGAATCGGTTTCAAGTCTATTAGATTGCTATATGCCCATTCGCGAGTCCACTTGGGGTTTATTCGTGCTTGGCATCCTTTATCGCTCGTATATCTAGTGATAGGCGTGAAAGGATTAGCCGAACTCTTGTGCATATAACTGATATTTGACTGACGATTGCTTACAGTGGCTAAATTATCACGCGACGCCACTGATTTTGAACTCATTAATAAATCTTTAAATTTGAAATGGAATTCACGTGATGGTAACGTCTAAATAATTGAGCAGCTCTGTCAGGTTCAAAACATCCAGTTTTATCCCATTAGTCATTCTATATGGACGACACCCTGTCGGTCACGCGGAGATGATCTCCATAAATATTAGCTAAATTTCAATAATTAACCGGTAGCCATTCGGTGGGGAAGGTGACCACCTATTTGGGTAACCACCTGTAAAGTTAGAAAATCACGGCGGTGATGCATGGTGCATAGCAAAATAATTTATTCATTGACGATCCAATTAAATTTTTAACGATACGCGAATAACGCATGCGTGACTAGGTGAAATTGTCGGCAAGAACTCGACCCTGAGGCCTGGCAGTGGAAGCCCTCGGCCTCTGGGCTTGACGAGCGTGCGCCTCAGTTGCTCACCGCATCAACCAAGGGACGGAAGCAATTAAAAAATCGATCCATTCAAAAAAGCGTGCCAGTTGAGCGTTTGCTTTCGGGATCAAGATTGTCAGCGTGGTGCCCCTCGTAGAATATTTAGTGGGATATCATCATCTGGACTTTGGTCAAGCACTTGAATCAGAATTGGATGGTATAAAAAAATGAACCCTTTGAAATCATATCCCATTTCAAGGAAAACGGCGAGCGGCGCAATTTATGCAGCAGCAGCGTGATGTTTTTTGGAAATTAGTTTTCATCCCAATTAATATACTTGCTACGGGAAAGATACTAAAATACTATACGCTTGATGCACACGATATATATTTACACTTGAAAATGATGGTGCCGTTACTGCAAATTACTATTGTTTTTCCTCTTCATTGTATCCGTCCATTTTTCATTGTGATGGGATTAAAAATGCATGCTCACGGTGGAACCTCTCCGGATAAATTCTTTTCTTTTATATAGCTGTAGGATAATTGAAGTTCATAATGACCTCTGGGTTTTATTATTTCAGCGGGATGAAGTGATTGCTCGGAGACCTCGTTCGTCGTCCCACAAATCCCTACGCTCAAAATTATTCTCGAAATAAATTTGCTAATCCTCCTTCACGCGTTGTAAATTAGTCGTTTTTCGAGTTCCTGATTAATGTGGTTGGAATTAGACGCCATTATACGTTCTGTGACGGATTAATAATGATGGCGGCGAATAAAAATAATTTGAGGGAGTTAAATCACTATAAAATCAACTCATTAGCCTTATGGATTTCCAATATAGGTGTGGTAGGGCTAGACAGACTTACGCTCAATGATCACAGAAAAGAAATAAATTAGCCACCTTATAAGTATTATGGCGCCTACATCAAGAATGAATGAAGCCGCACCAGCAATAATATTACATTACACTCTAAATTAATTTATATAAGTGTAAACTACTATTGACTATTTTAAATTCACGTTAATATTTTTTATTCTATGTTTATTTTATTATTGTTTTAGTTTTTTCCAAGCTTACTTTTCCTTTTTATATTTAATAATTTGAGTTTTTCACGCATATATGATTTTTGCGCGAAAAAAATCAATTTCGTAAACCCCTCTACAAATTAATTCCCATTGGCAAATTAATCCCGTATTCCGGCAAAATTTTATGTTGTGTGAAAAAAGAAATATATTCCTTGTTTAGAAAGTCTAACGGAGTACGAATTAATTCAAAATTCCTCTTATTTAGTAACTTGGTCACCCAATACAAATGGTAGGGGTACCTAAGTCTCAAAAAAGGTGTCATGAGTGAGTAGCAGGAGCATACCTCGAGAAAGAATAACAAGGAAATACCTCGGTGCAAGGAATTCAAATGGAAAAACTACCCAACTCCATCAAAGGACTTTGTTAATTTTTATTTTTTATAACTTTTCAACTAATGATTCCATAGTTCAATAGTAGGTCTTCTCTGGAAGAAGTCTGTCTCTAGCCAAAATCTATGAGCTTACACATCCATAGGCCGGACCGTTCAAATTAATTACTGAAAATATTTATTTCCCATGAAGAACTTGTGAATGTATTCTGCTTAGTTATATATTTAACAGTCAACAGAGCAACAGTGAATTTTAACATTGATGAAACATCTAGGTTTTCCCTAAGGTATTGCAAACGAATTTTGAAAACTTGACTCAAAATTCCATTTTTGTCGAAAATGGTGCATTTTGGCTTCATTTAATGGAAATAAAGACAGGTGTCTCTCTACGTCAATATTATTCCCACCCAAATTAAAATTTGTCGATGCACCAAAGAGCTCATGTCTTCTCGCAAGAAAATAAAATTGTCCAAAGGGATGCAAAATAAAATAAATAGCCATCAGCCTTTCGCTCCCCCGGATTTAGGGCGAAAATAAAAATAAGCTTGCTTCCTCCACCCCTTTCCTCCTTTCCCGTGCATCTCACTCCCTCCAGTTGATGAAATAAAGACCATCCGTTTGATATCGTCCCATCCTACCTCCCGAATTACGAAATCCTTTGGCAGAATACCATCCATTTCAAGGGCTCTGTCCTCTCCCTTTAGCATTAGCAAAGGTATTCGCTTGTTAACAAGGCATTCCTACATATAAAGGTACACACAATCGTACAGGTATAAAAAAGATTCATTTTTTAAATCTCTCTGGTACGTGCCACCTTTATCTGTGTGAAAGGAGTTACAGCATATATAAAAAAACCATAAACACAGTAATCAACCCGAAGGTCGGTTTAGTAGGTGATGGTAGAGCTCACCCATGTACCAAGCCCGACGGCGTGTGAATATTCACACATCAGGGTTGGGGGGCCAGTTCCTTTCCCTGTGCCGGTTATGGTTTCCCAGGAAGATCTGGTACCCGAAAAAGCAATTAGCTTGGGTGGAGCTGCAGGTGCCCGGGAATCGAACCCGGGACCCTCTGGTCAGTAGTCCAATGCTCTACCCACTAGACCACCGCGACCCACGCAGCATATATACGTCCATGTAAATAAATTTAGCCTCGTGAATGTATTTGCATATGAACTAGTATGCACGCACTCCCTACGTTCACTCAGACATATTCCCGTGTAATCCTCCACTAAAAGTATAGCTTCCCACATCACCCTTACCTTTCCTACCACTGCTATTCTCGATTCGAACCATGTTTGAATAATGCAAACTAGAAAACGATCCAAGAGTTGTTTCTAATTTTTATTACATCAAGAGCAAAATCCTTGTATACAGCATGTAAATGAGTGGCCCGGAGAAGGGATGGCATATGTTTGTACGACCTTTCTTATACACTTTGGTCATCTTAGTCAGTTTTTACGATCCATCTCAGTAAAGGCTTGCAGAAGTAATAAGATGGTCGCTTTTACAAGAGGTTAGTGACTTTCATGATGGCTAAAACACTCGCCAGGACTTTCTTGATATCTCTCACCGCTTGTGTTCGTGCCTCGAAAGCGCACGCAAAATATGACAATCAGTGCATTAATCAAAGTTAAAACGCGTGGAAAGTTGTATTATCTTGTCTCCGTTATAATGATTTCACTTTTGATGCTTACATACTCAAATCCGGCATGGGTTACTATAAAATAATTAATATTCATGCGGTGAGCAGATTGCAGCTCATTGATCGATCCGATTTCAGGACTCAAGATTTAGCTTTCAGCTTGAAAGCTTGCCGGAAAATCCAATATGTTTCTCTTTCTCGTGCTATGCTTGGAATTTTATATGCGTAGCATTCATTAAACAGAGGTAGAGCTTTTGGCTTTTGAGTGACTTACTGAAATATTCAAAGAGTCCGTGTTATCTTTCATCCAATCTTGATGATAAATTATTAATGGATTGTTTCACTGGTAACTTCCGCCGGGAAATTTTATATTATTCCCACGTGAAGAAAAATTATATCCTTTGAAAGAACCTTCATGTAATACTTACACCAAATTTAGCGTTCAACATAAAATAGATGGTCTGGTATACGTTTTAGCAATAGGTTATTTATGTTAGCTTTAGTTATGCAGTATTCCATCCATAAGCATACAAGCCAACTCTTTTTAACCGAATGTGGCAAGAGATATAAATGTTGGCGTCCTAATCCGTATCTGTATATTTATTTGATTGGTTTATTTTTTCAAGGTTTAAAAGGGACCTTTCGTGAATGAGATTGATTTCAAGTGCGCGGGGTGCTGAGTTGTTAAAAGGAATTAGGCAACAAGTTAACGACATGGAATCGTATATCAGAAATTCGACAGTCAGTACTACATGAATATCACATGATTTGTACTTTTGAATCACCGCAGTACTACATGAATATCACATGATTTGTACTTTTGAATCCCCGCAGTACTACATGAATATCACATGATTTGTACTATTGAATCACCGCAGTACTACATGTAAATCACATGATTTGTACTTTTGAATCACCGCAGTACTACATGAATATCACATGATTTGTACTTTTGAATCACCGCAGTACAACATGAATATCACATGATTTGTACTTTTTAATCACCGCAGTACTACATGAATACCACATGATTTGTACTTTTGAATCCCCGCAGTACTACATGAATATCACACGATTTGTACTTTTGAATCACCGCAGTACTACATGAAAATCACATGATTTGTACTTTTTAATCACCGCAGTACTACATGAATATCACATGATTTGTACTTTTGAATCACCGCAGTACTACATGAATATCACATGATTTGTACTTTTGAATCACCGCAGTACTACATGAAAATCACATGATTTGTACTTTTGAATCCCAGCAGTACTACATGAATATC
Source organism: Hetaerina titia (assembly GCA_037158775.1). Classification (NCBI taxonomy): domain Eukaryota; kingdom Metazoa; phylum Arthropoda; class Insecta; order Odonata; family Calopterygidae; genus Hetaerina; species Hetaerina titia. Next base: position 81,294,727 of record CM073770.1, read on the forward strand.
ACACGATTTGTACTTTTGAATCACCGCAGTACTACATGAAAATCACATGATTTGTACTTTTGAATCGCCGCAGTACTACATGAATATCACATGATTTGTACTTTTTAATCACCGCAGTACTACATGAATATCACATGATTTGTACTTTTGAATCACCGCAGTACTACATGAATATCACATGATTTGTACTTTTGAATCACCGCAGTACTACATGAATATCACATGATTTGTACTTTTGAATCACCGCAGTACTACATGAATATCACATGATTTGTACTTTTGAATCACCGCAGTACTACATGAATATCACATGATTTGTACTTTTGAATCACCGCAGTACTACATGAATATCACACGATTTGTACTTTTGAATCACCGCAGTACTACATGAATATCACATGATTTGTACTTTTGAATCCCCGCAGTACTACATGAATATCACATGATTTGTATTTTTGAATCACCGCAGTACTACATGAAAATCACATGATTTGTACTTTTGAATCACCGCAGTACTACATGAATATCACATGATTTGTACTTTTTAATCCCCGCAGTACTACATGAATATCACACGATTTGTACTTTTGAATCACCGCAGTACTACATGAAAATCACATGATTTGTACTTTTAATCACCGCAGTACTACATGAATATCACATGATTTGTACTTTTGAATCACCGCAGTACTACATGAATATCACATGATTTGTACTTTTGAATCACCGCAGTACTACATGAAAATCACATGATTTGTACTTTTGAATCCCCGCAGTACTACATGAATATCACACGATTTGTACTTTTGAATCACCGCAGTACTACATGAAAATCACATGATTTGTACTTTTGAATCACCGCAGTACTACATGAATATCACATGATTTGTACTTTTGAATCCCCGCAGTACTACATGAATATCACATGATTTGTACTTTTGAATCACCGCAGTACTACATGAATATCACATGATTTGTACTATTGAATCACCGCAGTACTACATGTAAATCACATGATTTGTACTTTTGAATCACCGCAGTACTACATGAATATCACATGATTTGTACTTTTGAATCACCGCAGTACTACATGAAAATCACATGATTTGTACTTTTTAATCACCGCAGTACTACATGAATATCACATGATTTGTACTTTTTAATCACCGCAGTACTACATGAATATCACATGATTTGTACTTTTGAATCCCCGCAGTACTACATGAATATCACACGATTTGTACTTTTGAATCACCGCAGTACTACATGAAAATCACATGATTTGTACTTTTTAATCACCGCAGTACTACATGAATATCACATGATTTGTACTTTTGAATCACCGCAGTACTACATGAATATCACATGATTTGTACTTTTGAATCACCGCAGTACTACATGAAAATCACATGATTTGTACTTTTGAATCCCAGCAGTACTACATGAATATCACACGATTTGTAATTTTGAATCACCGCAGTACTACATGAAAATCACATGATTTGTACTTTTGAATCGCCGCAGTACTACATGAATATCACATGATTTGTACTTTTGAATCCCCGCAGTACTACATGAATATCACATGATTTGTACTTTTGAATCACCGCAGTACTACATGAATATCACATGATTTGTACTTTTGAATCACCGCAGTACTACATGAATATCACATGATTTGTACTTTTGAATCACCGCAGTACTACATGAATATCACATGATTTGTACTTTTGAATCACCGCAGTACTACATGAATATCACATGATTTGTACTTTTGAATCACCGCAGTACTACATGAATATCACATGATTTGTACTTTTGAATCACCGCAGTACTACATGAATATCACATGATTTGTACTTTTGAATCCCCGCAGTACTACATGAATATCACATGATTTGTACTATTGAATCACCGCAGTACTACATGTAAATCACATGATTTGTATTTTTGAATCACCGCAGTACTACATGAAAATCACATGATTTGTACTTTTTAATCACCGCAGTACTACATGAAAATCA